>JANIJG010025302.1:32296-62646 GCA_024611175.1 Megaceryle torquata
TTATTAATAATAAAATTTTAAACATACCCAGAAAGAAAAATGTTAAAAGGATGAGGATTAAACACACACTACTGTTACTTCTATTTATTTTATTAATACCACCAAAAAAAAAATATCCTTCTTGCACTCCAGTGGATTGTCTTGCACTCGACCTCACTCCAAACCCCACTTTGGAGACCACTGCACTCGACCACACTGCTTCTCTGCCAGATGTCCAATCGTTATGCCAATAAAAAAGATAAAATATAAGTACAGTACATATTTATCAGAAGTTTAAAGATATGCCACGAATGTGCCCTAGAGGTGACCGAGACCCAGAAACGCAATACTTTCTGCTACCCTTATTATGGGTACTCTGTTAAATAGCAATGGGGCTGGGCAGACAGCTGTAGAAAGCAGGGGAGTGCATCCTAAGCAAATGAAAATCAGAGTCACTACTGAACATCTGTTAGCGCCGAGAGGCACTCGGTTGATTGTTCCATGTAGACCTCATTGCCCTTATTTTCATTGTGCTGTGAAGCGGTTTGTGTGGAGCGAGACCATATAGGGAAAAAAAAACAAACTGTCAAAATGTTCCACTAGCCCTAGGCCTGAATATTTTGTCTGTTCTCCAAAAAGTGCATATAAATCAGGTAATCACAGATGGCAGCAGCATCACCTAAATTTCAGTGTCTGCAAATTACAATACAAGGTATCCATCTAGGTTCTGTTGATCATCACTGGGGAGAAACCAGCCCTACCATGAGTGATGCTCATCTGCTCCCACTGCAAATATTTAAGTCAAATAAATTGGCTTCTGAAGCTGCCCTCATCTTTCCATGCTGTCCATGAGACAGCTTATGATAACTAACACCATCACAAACACATAGTGTTTGAACGCTTAAAGTAGGGCAGGTGAATACCAACCACCCTGTACGCCTACCTGTTCCACTGCACACACCACAGATCCAGATTTATACTTGGAAATGCTTGTGGTAAGTTTCCCTCACCATATATATAAGCAGCTTCATTTCTTACCCTACATTCTTCTGATATGAACACCAATGAGACAACCAAGATTACCACAGTTACTGTGTTAGTGTCACCCTGTTTTCGTATGTTTTCCTATTACAGTTCTTATTTAATTGGTGGTGGTGGCATTTGGAATACATTGTACACCAGCATATCAGTATCCAGAGACATGTCTTGTGCATTCACAATGATTCATAGCTTTCTGACCTTTAGACAACAAGAAATGAAGGAATAACTGTTCAAGTGATTATTTACATTTGGGTAATGTCTACAGAGCCATACCATTTTACCATATACTTTGGACACACTATTTACCCTGTCAACACTTAATTCAAAAAAAGATCAAAACAAAAACCACGGAGAACATGCACAGCACACAAAAGACCTACTGGCACATCAATAACTTATGGTGGGCCAGTCAGGAGGAAAGACAAAAGTTAGAAGACGACAATTAAAGAGTGGAAGGAGGACAACAAGGGAAGGGAAAGAGCAGGAGGAAGGAGGGGACAGGCAGGGAGGATAAAAGGATTAGATGGCCCATGGGAATAAATACACAATCTCCCAAATGAAAACGGCAATTTTCAGCATTCAGTGCATTTGGAGCAGCCTGTTACCAGAGGTGAACCAAGCACTTGCAGTGGGGCTCCTTCTACCACATGACAAGGATTTTTAGCTATGAACAAGAAAATTTCTAGCACTTCCAGGCATCAGGAAGATATGCAGCAGACCTTGCCTTTAATACCCCCTGGTTAGGAGGATATAGAAAAAGGATACAAACGCAGACAGGTCTTGGTCTACTGCTCCTGCTACTCCCAAGTACTGTCTAAACATCAGGATGACCATGGACGTGGCATACACCTTGTGACAAACCAAGTACCTATTGTCAAAATATGTCTCTTGGGGAAACAGACCGGTTTATTATCCCTAGGGCATGTTTTCCTGTTACCGTGAACAAAACAATACCTTTAACTGATAGACACTCCCAATACGCACAGCAATACATTCCACGTTTTACTGCTGCAGTTTCTGGGGGTTTTTTCACAACAAAAAAGCTTTATGGCACTATTAACGCAGTGAAAACCAAATAAAATCTGTGTCATCCACAAAAACACCCAAATACTTAAGAACAAACAAATTTTTTGTGCTTCTTTCCTTTCTCGACTTCTGATAGATCTGTAACTCTGCCACCAGTTCACTGGCATGAAAATTGTATTAACTGCAGCAGTCATGTACCTGAAAGGTCAGAGTGCTGTTTGTTACCTTAGACCTTTTAAAAACCAAAGTTTTTATCAAAAATCTCTCTAAACCACAGAAGCATCACTGTATATCCTCTTTCAACAGGTTGCTCTTGTTTTATACATAATTTTTGATATATGCTATAAAGCTACACTGTTAAATGCTCTATTTATCAAGTAATCTGGCTAAATTTTATTACCCCTCCTCTCCCATTGCTTCAGGAACTCTCTTTTCCATCCCAAGAGAATGTGTTATCTTTTCCTCCCAAGTCCTTGCTTTAGGTGTTGTGAATTATGAAAACATGGCAGGCTCCTCTCCTGAACACCTGAATTCTAGCAGTTGAGAAATTAGTTCTCTCACAGGCAAATTTCTACAACTTTAGAAGAGTTTTAAAACTTTCTAGAAGGAAGGCAGCCTGAGGCAGCCCTACATAAGTCAATGAAACAGATAATAAATTGGAATACTTAACAAAATATTTAAAGTTCTCTTTTTGAAGGGAGGATAATCTTAAAACAGATTATCAGTTGTCCTTTTTTCAGGGAATTTAAAAGCACTGTCCGTATTAAATTTTGTTGTGTCACTGAACATTTCCAGGATATCCATCCAGATGTAACAGAAGACACCCCAAATGGTAAAACATCCACTTGAACTAGATGAGTAACCTCGTGCTTGGAACGCCTCAACTTTGTCATTATTTAACTCCATTTATAATTACCTTTTCATGTTCTTCAGTAATTCACATCTTTGGAGCTTCTTCTAACATACTACAATAAGTATTAAAAACTGAAATTAAAAAAAGCCTTTGTCTTTGGGCTATATTTTTTCTTCCAGACTCAATCTTTGGAGCCTTTATTCATTGCCCAGCTGCTTGCCTTAATAGCTCACTTGTTTAAAATAGTCTTGGTGCTAATAAAAATAATTAAAATACATCACAAATATTTTTATAAATATATAAATATATTATGTAAATGGTGAGATTTGCATTCTCAAATGTATTTTAAGAAATACAGTAAATAAAAAAAGGATTACTGAATTTAACAAGTGACAAGTGTTATTTTAGGCTTTCACAAAGATTACTGTATGAAGACACTGTAGTTAGTGAAGTCTTCAGTATCTACTTCACCTCTTCAATTCTGAGGACATTTCAGTCTGCATCTTCAAGAAATTTATTTTTGGAAGGACTATCTTCAAAAGAACAGTTACCCTACCAACAGGTGATACAGTGTAAGAACACACATATGGTCTGTTCTTCAGAGAATTTGAGGTATTTTCTTGCAAATGTGAAGACTTTCACTGGTATTTAAATTTTACCACCTAGAAGTTCATATTTTCAGTAATAGTAAAATTGGTGTGGTTTGATTTATCGGGGTTTTTTACACATTAAGGTACACTTTTTCAGCATTCTCAAAGTTTCAGAGTATTTAAGCATAGGCTGAAACCCTTGTTTCATATCGTGGGACATCAAGCAACCACAGCAGACAAAACTGATCTCTGATTAGTTGTAGTTTGTAAAGGTCTCATGCAACCAAAATTATCAAAAAGAGCACTATTTTCTATACACAGGTGGTTTGCATCTCTTTGCCTTTCTATTCCCAGTGTAACCAGTGAGAATATAAATATTCTCCAGATCCAAAGGCTGACAGATTCATTTTTTTATAAACCAAGAAGAGAGGTAGAGATAGAAGGTCAAGATGGTTAAGTATCTTCTCCCAGTCCTACTCAAAAGGCTCTCTAGATTGATTTCCTTCATAGTCTTAATATTATCAGACCAACCAAGGTGCATAGAAGTAATTTAAATAAATAAATAAATGAAACGAAAATGAAAAAAATAAAAGGGTATGTGTGTAATGGAGGAGGTGGTGGTGGGAAGGTCCATTTAACACAGATCAGTAAGCATCACAAGAAGATTTTCTGAATTTGGAATAGAAGGTAAAAACTTACATATTATTACCCTCCTAACTCTTCCAATTTTTGCAAGTAACAGATGAATGGGATCTACCAGCCATTCAGGAAAGGAGAAGTCAAGAATATGATCTACATACTGATCCTGCTTTGTTAAAAGACATTCTTCAAACTTAGATGGGGATTTTGGGTCAGTGACCAACAAACTGAGAAGTGAGAACTTAAGGATCATTCTGTACAGGTCTTAGTATTAATGTCATGACATGAAATTCCCTAAACACATCAGTTACTTGTACTTCAGAATTCCAGATACATTTATTATTGGCAACTGTGATGGTTTAAGTACTGCCAGTGTTTAAAAATCATCATCTTAATATTAACTATCTCAAATTTCCATGTGTTCAGATTCCAGAGCAAGGCTTCTCTTCACAAATAAAATCAAAACATATGTGACTTAGCTGAGGTTCAGATAAACCTTTGGGCTATTACTGTGCTGCTCTATGGTGATCCCAGAAGGCCAGACAGATGGGCACCTTGATGGATTTCTGTAGCAGATATGACCTCAGTTTTATACAGTCCAACAGTTTTTCATACCTCCTAAAATTCACTCTCGTGAAGACTTTTAGTTCTTTACTCATGCCACCTTCTCCCATGGTGCATTTTACAGTTCAGTTTAGTTGTCTTAACAAAGATTTTATACATTATGCATCCAAATAGTATCATCAAACTCAAAGATTAGGATTAGAAATGTAGGAAAAATAACTGTTTTCACCATAGTCCATAACACAACCAGTTCTGCTTCTTTCCTGAAATGTTCTAGGGACTGCCATAACAGATTATAAAACTGGAACTCATTTGTATAAAGTACATCCAGGAAGCAATTTCAGTTTGAATTAAAATCTGTGCATTTCCGTCACCAGGTAACAACAGGTACACTAATCCTTTGACTGCCAGAAAGGGTCCAAATTCATCACGGTTCATATTTTCCCAAATTCTCAGCTCCACATTTTCTTCACTTGCAGTTCATGTGCTACGGTTAAAGGAAAATGTGTTCCTGATGACGTGACAGCTGCTTCACGTGGCATCAGTGCATGCACTGACTGTTGTAATGACTACCAACAAAACTAAATGCTACAGAATGGTACTAATCTCTGGTACATTTAGTTGCATTTTTTTTTGTCCAAATGACAGTATCATTAAAGCCACTGACATACTGGAATTTGCAGTGTTTTAATCCTGTAGCCTTGCACCCCTTATCATGGAAGGGCCCTGAACACATTTTGTGTGAATGCAGACATCTCAAGAACAGAAGCTCTATTAATGGCACGAGTTTTCAATCAGTCACAAGCTTGTAAATAAATGAATCTTTACAAAGCCACAAATAAAGTTCCAATAATGTTATTTTAAAAAATAACTATACGAATGTTTTGTAATGTTGGATGCACAACCTCAGTATCCCGTAATTCTGCATAACCCGCTTCTCCTGCTTTATCCACAAAATAATAGCACATTTAGCTACACTGCACTAGTTCTGAAGGCATGAACTGCTCATAGAATTGCAGAAATGTCTCATGATGGAGACTGGCAGAACAGGCGGGTGCATTAGAAGAAACCAAGCTAGGTTGGGTGAGGCAAAAGAGATGATTGACTTCAGAGATTAACTGAGCAATTTAGCTTGAAAAAACAGTTTCATAACAAACTTCTCACAAAAAAAAAAGGTATTTTTATTATGTTGCTGCTGCTGACTGCACCTAATATTCATGCAGTCATCAGGAATGCATTTTTTTGTCTTACTAGATGATCTCTGGGCAAGGTTTGCACGTGCCTATCATACTCTGAGTGTGAAACAGCAGTAATTAATGATGAATCATTTATTCATTGAATTTTATCTCTTCTTATGCTTGAATACTGACACAATTAGTCTGCAGTTCTTAGACTCATGTTTCAAAACTGGTGTAGCCAATTATTTTCTATGAATATTTCTTGATAGGCAGCTTGTACATGAGCAGTTTTTACTGAAAATATTAGAGCATCAGGGTTTCATCAGGCAGATGAAACAGATTATTCTCAACAAGCTTTGAGGGAAAGTGTTTCCAGTATGGCCCATTTCATTATGTCAGGTATCCTAAACTCTTATGTTGAGTTAGTTCATCCTTGGTGTCATCAAGAGGTCACATTCCCCAATAAAGCAATAGAGGATTCTGCACATGTGCCTCAGCAGGAAGGAAAAATCAATGTCATGTGTCTCCTCTTCTGCAGTTATCAAGTTAGGGGATGTCACTATTAACATTTGCCACATTGCCTCTGAGAGGCAGTTACAGGATATGCCTTTTACCTCAATGCCATGCTTGGAACCCATCATGACAAGCTGAGAAAGCCTAAGGTATCTCTTTTTCCTTTCATTTCAATACAGCTTAGAAGGTACTTTCCCTCACATACATTTCTTTTCTAGAGACTATATATTAGAAGTGCTTGTATCTAGTTGGGAGCAGCACAAGAATACATCTTGTGTCTTGTTCTTTACACAACCAGAATAATCAGTCTGAAAAAAACACCCAGCCACAGCTGAGAATCAAAAACTGTTCTTAATTAAACTGTAAAGCACAGTCCCTACATTTAGACTGCATCCCTGGCTTCTGCTGTCTTCTGAAAAGTGGAATATGCTTGGCAGTCTGTGAAGAGTTGAGACAGGGATATCCAAGCTAGCCGAATAATTTGTTCAATGCTGTCAGGCCTTGGGATCCTAATGCAGTCAATAGCAAGAAGTACTTGCAATGCCTATTCAAATCTGTACAGTAGAGAGTCTATGACCCAGAATCCAATTGTAACCCACAGAATACCTTAATATTACTTC
This sequence comes from Megaceryle torquata, assembly GCA_024611175.1. Classification (NCBI taxonomy): domain Eukaryota; kingdom Metazoa; phylum Chordata; class Aves; order Coraciiformes; family Cerylidae; genus Megaceryle; species Megaceryle torquata. Next base: position 39,300 of record JANIJG010025302.1, read on the forward strand.
TGTATTGTTTATTCAGCCTCCATCTGTCACCTTACAGTGATCATCAGCCTGTTTTCTTCATAACTTCTGTGCATTTTATTAAAAAGAGCTTCTTCCTAAAGCATCATTTCCATAATTGAACATGAGCACCTAACACAACAAAGCAATGTGCAGAAAGTCACTGGAGCAGAATTATAATGGATATAAATAGATTCCAGCTTTTCCCCTTCTCCTATGGTGTAAAGAATAAAAGGTATTTTTTTTCTTTCTGAAGGAAAATATTATGCTATGGGACTAACCCAAGCATTTATTTCATCCATTTCCAGATTTCAGCAAATTTTTTCCATGCAGCCAGATGATGTATAGTGCAATTAGGTGCCCTGGAAATGAGTAATAATACAATTTAAATGTTATGAAAAATGTCTTAAAACACTAACTTGAGAATAAGACCAACATAATCAATATTTCTCTTGCCACCTGTAACAGACTTAATTCTCCTAAGAAATCCCAGCAAAGCTGGAATATCACTCCTTGCACAGAAAAGAACAGCTTTGCTACATCTTTCTGTCACCCAGAGGAGGCTACACTCGGATGCATAGGTAACATGGGATTAGGTGGAACTGGACTGGTCCTCAAGTCCATTCCCAGTGGCAGCAGTTTGGCAACAAATCCACTGAATGTCAGTTTAGGTCCCTATTCAATAACCACCAAAAGTTTAAGGCCTATCTCCAAACATTTAAAAAAAAAAAAAAAAAGAAAGCCTAAAAACTAACAGCAAAGCATTACTGCAATTCACATAATGCAACAAAAGAACATACAATGCCTGCAGCGCAATCTTGCCCCCGGGATGAACACATAAAAGTCACTGACAGGGGTTAAGAGCTTACAGGGAAATTTTTTCAACAGCTGAGTTGCAAATTTACTTCCTAAGGCAGCTTTGTGCTGAGGTTCAGGTCTGACGTTTTTGACACCCAGAGCTATCCTGCAGCTATCCGCAGAACTGGATGGTATAAGCAGGGAGAGAAACACCCTTGAGGGGGAAGAACCAGCTCTTTCTCCCTCCACTGTGTCACAACATAAAAACACTTGAGGACCCCCAGCTCAGTATTTCTATCTTGCTTTGGAGGAGTTGACGCAAAGGACATAGGTGTAGGAGCTGCTAACTGAGGAACACCGGACAGCACCACGCGGGCGAATGCGAGGGAGATGAGGGTTAAACCTTCTTTAGCCCCTCGGCAAATCTACGCATAAAACAGAAGGAGGAAAACCCTTACACACCCTGGTGCTGGAGAATTAAGGAAAAGTCAGAAAGGGGTGCTGCAAAAAGGACTCAGGTAGAAGAGTATTTTCTCTTCTAATCTGTGATGCCAGCAGAGTAGGTAACACTAAACCTGCTGCAACTTTCCCTCAAACTCACCACCACAATGGATGCATCTTGGTCATTAGTATCTACAGCGGCAGAACTGACATGGAAATTTGTGTTTAGCACATTGCTGAGACCTTTTACCCGTCCCAGTACAAACTGGCCTGTTCCTCAGGCAGACCGTGAGCTGTCTGAACCTTTGTGAAAAACGTTCACAAATGCTGGAACTGTGAGGGACCAAGCTGGACCTGCGTGGCAATAATTAAATTCTGTTCATAGTTGAAGCAAACACTCTTAAATCAGCTGAGAATACTGCAGGGAGTTAAATTCCTCTATTTGCTTCCAGCTGCCATCTTTGACAATGGCCTCTTTATTTATATCCTGCAAAGGTGAGGCAGCATCTAGGCAAAAAGCCTAGATTATAGCATTGACAATTTATTTCACTGTGGTGATATTAAATTGATGTTTATGTAGGAGAGATACTATCACAGAAACCCATTTCTCCTCCTCTTTCTCCTTTTCTCAGGTTCCATTTTTTACATCCTAAAGCTACATACTAACAACTTCACTCATAGAGCAGCATCAGGTAAACTATATTGATGAATCCCTTCATCATCTAACTTCCTGCAGAGATGCTCATTACATGCTTCTTCCAAATAAGCAATAAGGCAGCTATGGCCTAGTAGGCACAATTAAAATCCTGACATTTACCACACACAGTACTTACAGTTACTGTGATATTTACAGTATGCCACACTGCATTCTGAATGACACCAATACTGTAAGAAGGTAAATATTGCCATGCCTGAAAGATGTAGGCACTGACAGTTTTCAGTGTCTTGCTAACAATGTATAACTCATGAATAAATAAAATCCTTCCTATGATCCCTTTATTTTTCTCTTTTGGGGGGAGTTAATTTTGGAAAAAGATCTTCTTTCCCCTTTTTATCATCAGTAATTACTTTCTAAGAGGGAAAAAAAACAACCCAGTATTTACTGTAACAGCTTTAATTTCAAGGGGTAAGAGGCCATTCATTTAACACTCCAAATAGAGTTTTGATCGCATTATTGGCATGCTTTGCACATTCCAGGCATTTTTAATTCCCATTTCATAAAGAAACTAAACTTATGGAAATACACTATCATATTCTGTGTTGATGGATATAGCCTTTTTCTGGCACACTGGATGAGGTCTACCAGCTTTTTTTGCACAGTTTTGCCAAATTTGACAGAGACGGGGGTCTGAAAGCTTATTAAGTACATTCATCTTTTGTGAAAGCACAAAGCTGATTAGAGATGAGAGATCCACTTAATGGTCTCATTGAGAGAAAGACTGATCTCAACTTCTGCTAGACACCACAGCATCCACACAGGACAGAGTCATTTCAAATGCCCCAACAACAGATAAAACTTTGATTAAAGTTCTCAACCAGTTCAACCACAAAATACCAAGCCATAGTTAATAAGACTGCATTATGCCCCTGCTCACAGAAGCTCTTGTTTCTTTAATGTTTAGAACTAGATACATCTGCAGTTTAGAATATCCCAAAGCCTTTTAACTGCTCCCGGGCTCCTACAAAAGTTGAATAAATTCAGGGAGCACAGATTGATCAAGTGGCTATTAAACAAAATGGTCCAGCTACACTCCATGGTCTAGGAAATCCTGGTGAATCACTCTGCACATACACCCTGTTCCTTAGTGGTTTTTTCTACAACACGCCTTTGACAGAGACGTGAGCTATCTAGACCTTTGATTAGACCCCATTCAGCTGCATTAAGGCTCTTATGTTTTGCAAATTCTGAATAATTACTTTAATCATAATTAAATTTCACTGACCTCTCCTCCAAGAATAACTCAGACATTTCCTACCCTTCCCTTTAAATGAAATGGTGTCTGCATTTCATAATATTAAATAATGGATTGATCAAATCGCCTTGATTTCTCTCCTACAAGAGTTTTTCTACTGGCACAGAATACACATGGGATGAAATACAATGTTGTTAATGAGATGATTAAGCTAGGCATAGCCAGATTGAAGTTTGAAATGTCTGGGCCCAAATGGGGACTTCTCTGTCCACCTAGACAGACTCTGGAGAGCTTAGGCAGTCAATAGAAAACTGCAGAGGCAGACCTCATTCTCCTATCACAGATCCCTCCTGCAATAGAACACCGAGCCCCTTTTTGTTAGCATATGTAAATCTAAAAACACTCCATTGAAAATCAGTGTCAGTTTTTCATATAAATATGGAGTCTGATCACAGTAAGAGAGAAATTGAAGAAAAGAGGAAAAGAAGAAAGGAAGGAAAGGAAGCAGGTCCAGGATGTTCTTCCAGATTCTGAGGGACTCCTCAGTCACAGGAATCCCCTATTTGAGGAAACTAAGAGGTGCTAAATTAACAAAGGATTGACTACAGTAGAAATCTAGCTTTAATAGCAACTCTTTTTAAGGAACACTGTAAGAAAATAGATATGTTTCTACATTCATGTTCTTGGGGGTTTTTTTTCTGCCAGGTAAGACTCTGAACTTACAAATGTTGTTCTTCTGTGTCTCTGAGCATGTGGATCATAGTCTGCACACTTGCTGCCCTCAACCTTAGAGATCCCAAATTTATAGGCTCTGCTTGAACTAACTTCCCCAAAGCATTTTTATTTTTGCACTTTCTCCAAGCGTGCATGTGGCTCAGTCACATGCAAAAGCCCCACAGGACACAGCACCCTCCCAGCCAGGCAGGCTCTGACCGCAGCCAGACTGGGAAGGGCATTCACATATCTGCAAAAATCAACACCCACTGGCACTAGAGGGACCCCATACTCCAGTGCAACGCTGAGATGGCCATGATGACCACAGCATCAGATGAAGTAAATCAGCCTGCTAACCACAGCCAGTGTTTCTGACATCTCTGAGGACTTCAGTAGAGCTGAGGACATGGAATGCTTACATCCAGAAGCCTCCAGCGGGAGCTTTCAAAGGAATGAATTCAGCTGTCTAAGAGTTAAGCTGCCTGGAAAGAAACAACAGCTGGAAGGCCATCTGGGGCTCTGACAGGATGGAAGGGGTACAACTCATGGAATCTTATACTACAGAATTAATTCTCTATTCTTCATCTTTAATTCCTCTTTATCATCAATAAACTGCATCTTTCATTTTCTTTTTTTTCTCCTTTCTTGCTCTGAAAGACTATCATGAGTAAGTTTATGAGAAATTAGAGGGGATTTTTTTTTTCTACCACAAAGATCTTGTAGTGTGTAGCATCTGTAATGCTTTCATTCCACCTATTACTTAGCCATCAGCTTTGGGACTATGATGTCTCTCTCCACTTTCACGCAAGGACCATTCCACTCCCCACCACCACCGCCACAAATACACATCTTAAGTTCAGAAATTCAATACAATGAATCAGAAACCCTATAAAAGTAGGAATGACTCAGTTCTTGGAGAATGTAACACAGGATGTTGCATCTAAAACTAAACTAAAAGTAACTAACACTGCAGCAAAAACTTTGGGCAGCTAGCTTAAGCTATGAAAATAGTGCAAGTTCAAAAGACACCTTGGTTTGCTTTCTTCTCACAAGTCTGCCATGGATGGACAAATGCCAGCTTTATTTCTGCCTTCCACAAGTTCTTTAATTTTATAACTGTGTGCTGTGTGCCCCTCGTTAGATGCCAGCAACCAAAAATTGAGTAGTTCAACCTGATATTCAATTACATAATGAATTTACACTGAATACAAAATGCAGCTGAATATATGCCATTTTAGCATTTTCTTGTGTCTCTTATCTTAGTCCTACAGGATTTCAAAGATTTGGTGTATTAGGGTTGCTTGAGTACACAAATTACAGGTTCTTGCCCTCCATCCCCTCGCCCTGCCTCTGCTGTGGAATGACTGCTTCCTTTTCCATTTGGTGAACAGTGAACAATAACTTCAGTAAGAATAATAAGTTGATTGAGCAAATTAATCAGGGAAAGGCTGAGGCTAATCTTGGTATCTCATCATGCTAGCTGCTAGTGGCATTGGTTTTATTTGTATTCCTTCACTGTCCAAAATCTATTTATTCCATGCATGGAAAGGAATGAATTAGAACAGTGGGAAATTCAGTGCTTGTAGAAGTGGAGAATTAATAATGTTGGGTAAGCAAAACCAACAGCGCTGTGTAAACTCTCTCACCGTGCTCTCAACTGCACGTGACACAGATTGCTAAAATGGTAAACTGTGAAGATCTCATAACACTGGAATACCTCCCGATGGGAAGTCTGGAGACAAGAAAGTCCCCTTTGCACCGAAAACTAAGATTTTAGCTCACTTGTAAAGGTGAATGCTTGGTATTATATAAACCTATCTTGTCTGTGCTCTCTTTTTCCGGTTAATTAACTGAAAGACCACAAAAGCAGTCCCTGAGATGACATCTGCTCTGCCTTACAGTCCACAAATCTAACAACTGTTTCAATAGGAAACTTTTCTAATTGAGAAAGTGACTTAGTATAGAATACACTCTTCAAGCTAGATCTGCATTCTTAATTGTATTTGAAATCATATCTCATAGCTGGAATGAAAGAAGAACATTTGTGGATATATTTAATTTCTGTTAGTTAAGACAGAGTGAGCCCCCCAGAGACACATAAGGATTTTGTGCATCACCAAAAGGAACAGTTACTAAAGACTTGTGATTTCATTTGAATAAATCCATATTACATGGAACAAAATTACAGAATCATCAATCAGAATACCATCCAAAAGACGAGGGGAAATCATGTCTTGAGCAGAAAAAGTGATTTAATGGGGAATATGGAAGTCAAGTTCAATTCTCGAGCTTGAAGCCTCACAACTGTTCTGTCTCTAGAGCCTGAGTAAAGCCTGTGAACAACATAGCACAGGAAGAAATCACCCAGGTTTCTGAGTCAGAGCCCAAACCATCTCAAGCTAACGGTGAACAGCCCCTTTCATGAACTGATCAAGGTCCATTCTGGAAACTATTTTTGTTTTCCTTCCCATTGATAAATTAGATCAAACTGGGCAGAATTCAGAGGCTTACTTCCCTGTTCAGCAAAATATTACAGTGCCTAGAGTATCACTCCCTTAGAAAACATAATAAAGTGCTTAATAAAATACAGTTAAGCCGAACATATTGTAAACTAAAGGCTGATAAAATATAACAGAAGAAATCCACTTAGCATTTTTCCCTTCTGTTTCTGTTCTTTCTTCCCCTTGTTTCATTTTCCTTGTTTACTTCTGGGTCAACTCTCTATAATTGGACTAGGGGAAAAAAAAAAAAAGTATTTGGGCACGATGTATTTTATCTTTTAAGCCTGCACATAATCCCTGTCTTCCACAAGTCTGTATAACAACTGAAATAACAAATGAGCAAAAAGAGCTATTTAGAAGGAAACAGAAGGCAGCTCTCTTACCCACTGCAGAAGTCCTTGAATGCCTTTCACCACTCCTGAGAGGCACCTCAGGTGCAGGTAGCCCAGAGGGGCTTGTCACAAGCTTGTGATGCCTGTGGCAAGTGCACATATGGGAACTGATGCTCTTCCATCACTAACACATTCCCGGAAGACATCCAAGTGTCCTTCTTTCAGAAAACTGTCTCCTTTGTAATTGTTTATTAGAGAAAGACAAAGAAAGCTAAGACAACTCCAGTTAAACTGACCTTAGTTAATGAACCCTATAATTTCATGGGCATCACTGTGGAAAACTGTCCATTACCATTACTCTCTAACGGAGAAGTCATTCTACATCTGAATTGAACACTCAGCATCACTTGAAATCCTTCTCCCCACCCTCTCCACTGTGCTCAGACTCCACCAAGTTCCATGTGGGAAGAAAATTATCTTCAGAGTCCCATGACTTTAACAGCCCCTGTACAGACATCACTGTTAAATCATGTCTGATTAACTAATATATCAAAAAATTAAGAGATTTCATCACAAAATGCACATTTACTTCAGTAAGAGGTCCATAACTAAGTATGTCAAAACTTGTGTCACCATTCTGTAGGTTACTTTCTCCTCTTTAAACCAAATTCTTTACAGTTAACAGGAGGAAAAAGAAAAAAATGAGTATTTTGAAGATATTTTAGCAACAGAAATAATATCTCTAGGCTGGCTTCAACATCTCGGTTCAGTGAAAGTGACGTTATATTTTGCAAAACAAATTATTCTGGAAAAAAAATTAAAAACATTAAACCATTAAAATAATTTAACTGAAATTAAATAATATTTCTACCTCCTGAATAAACTCGGAAAGGATTTAATCTGTAAAATACTACAATATAATGGAAGTAATTATGAGGTTTGACGATTTTTATAAATTGAGCAGTACGATTATCTGCACTTCATTAAATGCATTAACATGTTGGGTAAAATACTTATAATCCTATCACTCAATTTACCAGCCTTAGCAAATGTTGTAATGCATCTCAAAGCAAATCCAATATGTTGGCAAAATATATTACAATGCACCTGCTAGAGTGTACATAAAAGTCCAGCCCTGCTCTGGCTGGTTTCGGAACACAGTAGCGACTTGGGTCTCTGGTTTTTGGATTTGTGCTTCATTTCCCATCATCCACAGGAAATTCTAAAAACATGATATGCAACAGGGACAGCACTGAAGACCTGGGATGGCTCTGTCAAGTTATACAGCCTCCCATTCTAATCATGACAAGCTTCAGCCTGAACTTTAATGATGGAAGTTGTTTATTTCCCAGGACTGCAGGATACCATTCCCTCTCTGCCTTCTCAGGCATTTCTAGGAAAGCTGCCACTATGGGTTTCTCTGCATTCCAGAGAACACTGGAGTAAGATCAGTAAGAATTAATTCTCTCAAAGATTATAGACTCTCTTAGATGTTTTGGGATGTGTATGCTATTTTAAAGGGAGCAGGCCCTGCAGAAGATAAATACAAAGACAACCCCAGCCCTCAAAATAAAGGAAGAGGAGGAAAATAGGAGTGTCTAAAAAAAATAAAGAACTTCACCAAAAATTCAGTTCAGATTCTTTGTTCCCTTATTTGAAACAAAGCAGATCTTGACTTGGTATTCCTGAAAACAGGTGTGGTTGCTCTTAGGTTAGAGTATATTTACATCCACGGGATGAATGACTTTCTGCAAATGTCATGGGTCATGTAATGGTAATTAAACATTATCAGCATAAATGTTTGCAGGAATTATTGAGGTGTTGAGATAGTTCTGTTTTACTTAGCCTCTCCCTCTCTAAACACTTCCCAATTCTACAGGTGCATGCACTTCAGTGGACTCAGCCCTCAGTTTGGAAATCTACAACTGCCTTGTTCTTGCGCTTGCAAAGGCTTTGAAATTTTATGCCTCCCTCTGTGACCCACCACAGCATCCTGGCAAGCTGCCCAAGCAGAAGCTCACTTCGGAAGGCATATGAAGGGTGTTCTTCATTCCTGTTTGCTCTTGTATAGTATGCTCAGGATGTAGATGGCAGGAAGTTTCCTAGACCCATACAGCCACAGCAGTACATAGGGATTTATCTCCATGACACTTCTGCTACTCAAGGGTATTGTTTTGTAACTCATTCTCTTGATTAATTGTCTAGTCAAAATATCCTGCTTTAATTAACAACGTTCAAGAAAGAGACCGGCATTTTTGTTAGAATTTCAGCATTTAGAAGAATTAGTTCTATTTCAGTTTATTCCAAAAAGTGATGAAAAACCACTAATCATTCTATATTGAAGAAATACTCCAAAGTAGAGGAACAAGAAACACTATTTCCATCATAGGAAGTCCTTGAGTGGACAGAGTTTTGACCTAAAAAAATTTATTTTCTAGTAACAGAAAAAAATGAAGATTATTTTTAATCTGTAAGGTTTCACAGTATGCGTATTTCTGCCATCCCAGTTTAAAGTGGTAGTATCACAGCTTGTAATTTGCATAAAGAATCATGCATTTCAAACAGAAAAAAGAAACCAATGTAGGAGTCTTTCCAACTATTAGTGAAGTATACACATATGCCCATTTATTCTGGAATGAGTAATAGCAATTCTTTGACATATCATATTTTTGAGTAGAAGCCTTTGGAGCAATGTGGGCAGTTCATTAGGTAGTAGAACTGAAGTAATGACTTGTAGCTGACTAAAAGGGTCACCCCAGTCTGAACGTATGCAGACTCACACAAGCATCCAAGAGAGAGCTGGTACTGCTAAGCTACCCCTCTGCAAGTTTAATAGCAAACGTGTGCTTACTGTGACTCAGAGTACAATATGGCCCCCTGCCCTGCAGCACAAGAAAGAAAACAAATAAAATGAAGGCGAGAATGTTGCTTTGACATTTCCAAACAAACATTCTTAGCACATAATCTTGCAAGAATATTGCCACGCTGTAAAATTCCAACTCATTCAACTCTTCTACATCACGCAGATAAGCAAAGCTCAGATGGTTTGTATCAGCACAGCATATTAAAGACAGCAGACAGTGACAATTGCCAACTGTTGCTTTCATGCAGGCCCTGAATAGTTCTGTATTTGAGGAGTGTGGAAAAGATTAGAACAAGTAGAGAGAGTTAAAAGAAATAAACAAGAAGTAAAGATTCTACTTTTATGGCCCAGAACACTTTGGAATTTACCATAATATAAAAGAATAATTATAGTAGACATCTCTTCAGTAGGCCATGGTTTGGATTTGTTTTTATTTACACTAGCCTTTTTTATCTCATCTTCTCAAAAAAGTCCCAAAAAACAATCAAAAAGCTAAGTTTCCTAAATCATAATAAATTTTTTCCGTCTTAAAACATCTACCTTGAAGCTGTAACAGACTGAGGAGACTTGACTATATATATATACACACATCCTATTATTGAGGATATAGTCATATATGTCACAGTAGATAATGCACACAGAGTCACATATCATGTCATGTAAACATACACAATGAGCAATAAATTCTTACTTTTACTTCTCTTCCGAAAACAAACAAAACAAAACAGTGTCTGCTTTAAGAGCTCCCTAGATCTCAGTAGAACTGCTGAGGAAAGTAGGCCATACATCATGCACGTACACTTTATTAACAAAATTTGGCCTAAGGAAGGAAGGAATGAAAGATGATTCTTGGGTAGCATTAGTCTTTTTTTTTTTTTTTTTCCCTGACAGATATTATCATATAGCCAAAACTGATTAAAATTCTAAAAACAAAGTTTCACTTTTGTTATTTTTTTCTTTTTAATATGAGAAGACATAACAGCAAAGCCATCAGATTAAACACTCATTTTGTTTCATTTTACAGCTTTTAAAATTATACTGAAATCTGAACAAAACATGCTTCAGCTGAGCTACAATACCTAAGTTTGTACAAAAAAATGCAATGTAATTTCCCTCTGTCTCTATTTGTAATGAAATCATCAGTTGTCAAGAGTTCTAAAGAAAGAGAAATTCCAAGTTTCATGCTAGTTTAGTCCTTGCAAGATTTCAGTTCCCTGTTACAAGGGCTTTCTATGCAACTTACTCAGTGGTTCACATATCAATTGATAACAAGAATTCAGCTTAGCATGTATTGAAAGTTACTAACCTTCACCCTCAACTACAAGCATTACTGGCTCAGTAACAGACAGCATGATTCCCTGATAACAGGGAAATGTGTGACTTGAAAGCACCCTGCAAGAAAAAATGCATTCAGGAGGGTTATATAGTTATACAAAATATATTTAGAAGTTAAGTTCCAATCTTTCTGCATTGTGTTGTTATTAATACTTACATAGAAAGTAACTGAAGTGACTACCAAAACAGATCTATCAGTCTTGCCTATAGAATAAGAAAATTTATTATGAAGTTTTTAGAAGAAGGACTTTAGGAACTTGAGCAGATATGCAGAATTTGGTGGGTAAAGAGAGGGGAGCGACCCTTAAGAATCTAAACACACAAATAGAAAGAAACAGTCAAATTCAACACTGGAAAAAGCTCGAGAAATGCCTACTAGGGCTTGGCTTGTATGACACGGCGCTCTTCAAAAAAACAGTGGTTTTTTCACCACTTTTTCTGCACTGAGTGGAAAGATTGGAAGATTTAAGACAGTATAAAATTATCAAGAGCAGAGAGATGAGAGAGAGCACTCTCAAAGATAGATAAACAAGTATATCATAGAAAAATACTGACTATTGAAAAATGCAAGGGAGCACACACTGGCAGGAATACCTGGAATTGTTCACACTCATCGCTGTGTTCTAAATCAGCTGTAGCCATTTGTTAATAAACCTCGAGAGTCAGAACAGATAGCTTTTGGAAATCATCTGCTTGATACCCAACAACCAACAGAAAAAGCTTACAATTTGTCAGTACGTACAAAGAACGAGCCTGAGAATAAAAATGAGATTACAATGGCCCTTCATAAATCAATAGTAAGGCTTTACCTGGAGTGTTCAGTTCTGGCTACATAGCTTAACAGAGACATAAATGAAATAAGGGATCCAGAAACTAACAAGAAAAAACTATTAAACTGCAATTACTTCATTTCTAACCCAGTCTTAGGATAAGTAAGAAGGAACACTATGAAGGAGGTTAACTGGATTCTCCTGAATACTATTCATGCCATAAAAACAAGATGTTGTTCAATAAGTGAGATTAAAAAGCTAACAGGAATTTATAATGGATATTAATTTTCATGCTTCAGGAAATCTAATCATCAGCCACAAAATACCTGGGGTTACAGAAGAGTCCTTGGATAAGTAATGCTGCCAGTGACTGTTAAGTAAGATTTTGGCATCTTTTTCTTCCAGATAACTGAGGCCACCACTGGAGACAAGATCCTGACTGGCAGTGTCTGACTCATTCTGACAGTTCTAACACTTCATTGTTTAAACTGCAGCCACAGATCATGAAAGAGCTGTTATTAAGCCTATATTGCTAATATTCAATCATGAAGCATTTCTCACACGTGATTCTTCAGAGGTACAATTCTCCAGTTAGAAAGCAAAGCTGCAAAAACACTAAGCATTTAAAATAACTAGAAACCATGTGAAGACAGAAAGATAGACAGAAAAAATTCTATTTTCTCAGCAAACTCAAGACCCTGGAACTTTACCAGGTGTAACATAATGTGAATGCAACTACTGACTCTAGACCTAGCAGAACCAAAATTACAATTCAAATACAATGAATCCTTTGACATGTAACAAAAAAGAACATGTAAGTACCCTCTCAGGCCATGTCAGCATCCTCCTTCCCATCACCTCTGCTCAGATAGTCCCATAAACACCGGCTTTCCTTACAAAAGTCTGCAGACACTCAGAAAGCAACACCAATAAATGTTACATTGGCAAAGTTGACTCACACAGTCTCTGATCAAGACTATACCATAGTTTGCATATTTGGTCTCTGATCGACAGCCATTCACACCGCTGCAATACAAAAGGTGCCGTGCCGAATCTTTTGTGAAATCAAACTTTCTGCAGAAGTCACAATAACAGAAGTTTATTAAAAAAAAAAAAAGGACAAAGGAGCTCTTAGTCAGTTCTTGATAAAAGAGAGAGGGAAAAATAAACGTTATGTCATTGCAGAATCTTTGAAGCTTCTGGGACTTATTATTGACAGATTTATATTTGTTAAGAACAACCACCGTGGAAAATAAGCTGCCAAAGTATTTCCCATAGTTCTCAGTCCTGCAGCACGGCAAAATCATAATACAAGAACCAAATACGGGCAGCTTTATTCAGACTGTAAATCATATTGCATGTCCTCAATGCTTTCCCATCCAGTATCCCCTTTACAAATACTTTCACTTACAACAAGAATATCCACTGGGATTAACTCTGTTAAAATCCACTTTCTGTTAATGGGATTGTGTGAAATTTGGTCATAAACAACTAGAATGGCTACATTTTGATTCAGACATTTCCTAAATTTGCTTTCACAGGAGTTTTTTCATTATGTGTGAATTATTTGCTCTGGGACTCCTTCTAGCAAAGGAGAGTCACAGATTCTAAGAGAAGCTACAGACTCAACAGTAATACACACTAATACACAGAACAGCAGCACTCAAGAAGTTTCATTTCTGTCATTGCAGTGATCTGATGGTACATTTAAACCTGTATATTTATCCTACCTTTTATTTCAGAAATTTTAATAACAGTTTATATGTCCAGAAAGCACCTGTATAATCACAGAGGTCTCAAGCATAGTACAGACTACAGTTTAAGCAGTGATTTCTAAACTTGGGCCAAGATATTTTAGTGTACTTCCTTCTAGAAAGATTTCTCCTGATGATTTAAATTTCACATAAATATACCAGTATCCCTTAGTATTTTTTAAATGCTTATTCCCATCTAATATTAAAAAGCACACCTTGCATCTTATTTGAAAGGGTTTCCCTTAAACTACTGACTTCAGCTTGTAGACACTGAAACTTGTAATCCCTGATCACTGCGGCAAAGAGCCCTGCATTTGAAAAACCATTTCATGAAAATACATATTCATTATGAACACTACACACTATACTTCAACACAAGTATACTTTTAATCTAAAAAGATTGCTTTCTTAAAATTTCCATCAACACATTTATCATTTTGCTTGCATTTTTACACCTAAAAATCTTGAACTGTATATCATGACTAAAATAAAAGGTTCTCTAAACAAGCCATTGCACTGAAAGCACTGTCAAAGTAATATTTTGTTTCCTGGATATTTTTAATATTCTTTGAATTTGTGCTCACAACAAATGCAAATATCTGGTATTTTCATGAAGTTAAAAAAAAAAAAGCAAACAAACAAAAAAACCTCATATAGTCCAGTGACTTCTATAGTGCTTTTAAGTTAAACATGTGAGTATCCACATACAGATGCAAAGGTCCTCCATGTTAACATGAGTTTTTGACATGAAATTTTCAGAGCTTTCTAAATGTTCTAATTTCACCACAGTAGGCATCACTGAGGAAAACATATCGGTCCTTGCTCTGAGGAGCTTATTCATCTCAGCTCTCCAAGAGCTGACTACTATAAGCAAGATGAAATCAGCTTCAGACTCTGAAGAGATTAAATATCACAGCTATCTGGTAACTGTACCATGTAAAAATAGCTAATGAACTCAGTCTTGACAACAGTTCACACCCTAGCTGGTATGAGACAATAAAAATCAGTGCACAAAACGAGGAAGCATGAGGTCTTCCTACTCTGAGCCTTGCTGGCATCCTGACAGACAATCTTCCAGTGCACTTCATCCTTTGCTAAACCCCACTGAGATTCAGGGCAGTATTCACCGACTTCTTTCAATTTTGAGCACATACAGAAGTCCCTGTTTCTTGCCCAGGACTTCTTTCAGAATCAAGCTGCAAATTGACTCCTATGAAATGAAAGTAATTTGTACAAGTAGGGGAATGCGATGAAGTGTTCCCCTTGTAGCATAGGCATGGTATCTATCCCTAGCTCCTGGCTATAAGCCTCCCTGGGATCGCCTTTACCAACTCTACCAACTACTTGGTTGATTCCAGAAGTACTGAAGTATAATGGTGGTTTCAAATACGAGACAACAATGTTTAGACAATCCATGAAAAAAATGTACTGTCTGTAAATTACTTAGTCTTCTCTGCAACAGTTTCCGGGTGTTTTTTGTCCTTGTAGCTTAAAATCACCCCTAAAAGGGATATTATTGCTTGAGCCTGACCATAAGAACAAGAAACCTGAACAAAACACATCTCTTTCAATCTTATCAGTGAATGTTCACTGCTTAAGAAAGCAAAGTTGGCTGTGTATCTTTTGACAATACAGTCCACTGTATGGCACACTGTATGGCACATACTCTTTGGGACAGGTGCTAAACCCAGTTCTACAGAATATTCCCACCTCTTTGGTTTTTTTTTTTCTCCACTGTACCTACTGAGCTTTCTACAGGTGGTTTAAAAAGTACCTGCATTAACTGCCTGAAGAAGAAACCCCTCAAGAGGTATTAAGAGATAGGGAAGTCTCTCTTCCAACAATCACTGGAGGGTCAGAGAACATACCAAGAAAATATGCTTACTGCTCCAAGATGCCTCCCTAAAACTACAGAGGAAAAAAACAGGTATCAATTAAATCTGAAGAGTATCATATTGATCAGCTTCACTGAGAGAAATTAAAATCTCTAAAAACTACGCTGTTCTTTATCAGGTACTAATTGGTACAAATATGAAAAATTGGAATAATTTTCAAGCTCTCGCAATATTAATACACCTACCATCTGATTTTGTAATTTTTCAAACATTACTTTGAAGCTCCTGTAGCCAATTATATAGTGTTATTATTAATTACAGCTTGCAGCTTGAAACAAAGTTCAGCTGCATAAATATAAAACTTAAAACTGAATTAAACTGTTTCCCCTTTGTGAAGATATGTTAGAATATTATTGGTTGTGAAAATTAATTTTTAAGGTTAAAAACAGTCTTTAAAGTAAAAATATTTCTGAGGGAAAAAAGGTTGCATTTCATGTATTATATTTCTTCAGTCTTCACGTTGCAAGTATTTTTTAATCTTCTATTAAATAACATCTTGGGAGGTGGGGGGGAGTCTATTCATCAGCTTACTTAAGATGTAAAAAGTTGCAGCTTTGTATCAAAGCTGTACAAAGATTATTGCTGCAAATGTGAATTAATTTTAACAGCAATCCATCTAACTTATTTCTAATTTAACAATGAATAATCTAAGTGGAGACAAAAGGTTATACATCCTGAAGCTTCATCTTCCTGCTCGACCCTCCCTCCCTCCCCACTTCCCACTAAACTTTCACTTTATCCACTGAAATCTTTAGAAGTCCAAAAGATGTTAAACATAGGAAGTAATCCAGTAATTTGGAGAAAAGCAGAGATAAAATGTGCAAACTTCAGGGACACGAAAAAAAAAAAAGCCAAAAAACCTATCAGGAGACAAAGATGACTTAAGAACTATTTCAAAGGAATGTCATAGACCATTCTCTATGTAAACAAAATATAACTAGCTATGCTGAAGTTAAAATAATTTAAACAAAGCTATTGTAGCATTCACTCGGTGTATGTGTTCATTACAATTAGGTATATTGTCATCAATGTGATAAGAGTAAACATGTAATGATAAATATTATGAACTATCATAAAGTAACTGTGGTTCCTTCTTAGAAAAATGTTATGAAATGCAATCTACCAGGATAAAGGGAGTAGATAAGTATACAAAAGTCTGATCTTCGGGGGTGAAGCTGCTATGAACTAATGTCACTTTGGCTCAGTCAAAGACCTGATCCTATGTCCTCTGTGCTGTCTTCTTTACACCTCTGGCAAGACAGGAAAAATCAACTTATAAGCAAAAAGGGGCAAGCAATGCCCTCTTCTATTCTTAATGATCAGCTACAGTTTCCTGCCTTTATCATTTTTATCTCCTCTTCTGATAGTTTCATAAGTGTTTCACTGTCAGCACCCATCAGCACTTGTGTCAATTTTTTCTTGACCACTAGTGGAAATAAAATATGTCATGCAGCATTTCATATATTATTTGTGGATTTCTTAATGTTTTCCAGTACAAACATTGTGCTAACCGAGCCAGTATTCTAGCCCTGAAGAGATTTTTCTGAACCAAATGTTTTTGTATTCTGTAAAAAAAAAAAAAAAAAAAAAGAAAAGGATCCCATAATTTTCTCTCTGATAGTAAATTAATTTGGTATCTAATAGCAGGGGGAATGAACCACTAAAAGAAAGTTGGATTAGAGACTTAACAACATTTATTTTGTCAAACATCATTAGGACCAAAGCAAATAGAAGAGCAATATTCAGCATGGCAGTTTAATGAGGATGTGGTAAAACGTGCTTCCTTCTTTTCTCCTTTTTCGTTTCTCTCAGTGAGTCAAGTTTCCCTCAGTTTAATGCTTAAACTGTTAAGCATTATCATTTTCTATTAATACATTCCTTTGGCCAATGTACCAAAATGATTTGATCATGAGGCCAAAATGATTATAGTGCTATCACTGATTAACTTTGTAATAGGAGTAGAAAATTCTATAAAATTAATCATTGTCTTCAAACAATAATGCATAGAAGAATGTATTGTAATAAGTACCATTCCCTATTCTCCTTACAATCATTGTCAAGTAAAATGTTTAATTTCCAGCTATGTGTTGTCCCAGACAGGATCTTTGTCATTAAAATGAGAGCAGATTTTGAAATGTAATATATTCAGTGACATGTCAGGGTGGCACCACTTTGACCTTTTCACTATTCCACATTTCATATGGGATCCTGTTCCTTTCTGCTTCTGTTACTGATCAAGAAATAGCAGTTGAACAGAGGGCAAATCAAATGGGGAATCAGAGGCAAAAGGTCAAGCTCATGACAAATAAGTACCTGAAATTATAAGTACATAAAATTAAACTGCATTTAAAAATCAGTTTAAAATTTACCCCTTTCTTAACTGACTGGAGAAAACTGAAAACAAAAAATAAAACCCAAAAAATCCCCAGCCCCCTAAAATATAAAATCCAACCAAGCTTTCTTATTTCTGTTTTCACATCTGCTATTTCCTATGTCCTCTCATGTAGTGAACTTTCTTTCCAAAATGAATGTATGAATTTCTTTCACATTCTTTCCTCAAATTTACTGTTTACCATTATGTTTACATTCACATTCACTTTGCTACCAGTTGTTGGTTACTTAAACAGGATGTAAAGTACTCGGGAGCTGAACTTTCCTTTGCATTTTATGCCAGCAGCACAAGGGGAGCAATGTCCTGATTAGGTTCTCTTAACACACAGTTTAGTCACGATAGGCGTCGTCTGTTTTGATGTTTTGTGCACAATCTTATACTATTTGATGATTTTTACATGCCTACCTGGACTCTATAGTCTCAGACTACATAATTACATGCCATTCAAACATGCCATTTTAAAAATATTTCCAGCCTTATGGTTCAGGTGAAAAGTCTGACGACAGTGGATAACAGAATGATGCCGGAAGGGACATTAAGAAATCATCCAATCCACCTACCAGCCCCAAAGAAGAACTAAGTACACTTACATAATTTCTAGGCAGGTGTTTTGTCTAATGCGTTCTCTCAGATCCTCAGCAATGAAGGCTCCAAAACGTCCCCAAGCAAACTGGTCTAATGCTTTAATGTTTCAACCAGGACAAGGGGCTTTCTTCCAATCTAAACGGAGTCACATGTCCACATACACTGTATTTAGATAAACAAGTGGTCCTCTAACTTTCTGTAAATGCTGTTTGCCCACTTGAAAACATTACTTTCCATCACCTTCCCTTCTTAGTCAACTCTTCCTCGGTCTAACCAACCACCTTGCTGTCGCCATTTAAGGCTCAGGACAAGCCCACATGAAACGCAAAGCAGGATTAGCTCCTCCCCCCTCCATCCCGCGGGGGATTAAAAAGGAGAATACAGAAAAATACCTCACCCAACACTGCAAGTTAAGACTATAACATATTCAATGAGTAACAAGTGAAGAAAGGGAGTATTAAGGGCAGAAGGACACAGAACTACATACAAAACCCGCTGCAGGATGGCGATGGATTGCACAGCGCTCGTGGAATCAGGCCCGGCCGAGCTGAGATGGCGTCGCAGGTCCCAGAGCCCGGGAAGGAGGAAGAGTCCGCCCCCCCCCCAGCTTCCTATCTCCTGCTTACATGGAGTGTGGCAGGGAAGGGGAGCGAAGGGAAAAAAACAGCTGACTCCTCAGGGTCCCAGCACTATCACTTGTGCCCCCCACTCAGTCTGTGTGCCCTTAAGCTACACCGCTTGCTCAGTCACTCCTCACAGACCCCGTTTTCAAGATCTGTCATTGTCTTTGTTCTCACCTGTGGAGTCTCTCACCTTCTGTAAAGCGAGGGTCAAAACCTGTGCCAAGTCAAAATGAGGTCTGACAACTGCCAGGCAACTTGGAGGATTTCTGAGATTATTTTACAGATGGTCTACTCACCCGCATGTTGCAGCAAAGCATGAGGAATATAGGCAAGTTATAATTTACTATCATGCTAAGATCATTTTTTGAAATAGTATTTTCTGAGCAGTGTTTCTGTATTCCTCATTGTAAAGATCCTTCTTGCTGTAACACAATGCCTCGCATTTGTCTCTTAAATTGCATGCTATTTTTTCAGAAAATATCTTCAGTTTTGAACTCTTAAGAATTTCTGGCAATACATTCCCACTCCGAGTCCTTCCCAGCATGGAGTCATCTCTGGACTTTAGAGGTATATCCTTCATTCCAAGTCCATCTGGACTAAACACAGAACCACTGGATAGTACCTGATCCAGCATAAACCATTGCCAAATACCACACAACACATTCTTCCTTTTACACAGAAACCATTGCAAATTACACTCTGAGCAAAGTTTTCTAAATCCTTCTGCATCCAGCCTATAATATTTTCACCTAAATCACAATTCCCAAATTTGCTCAGGACAATACTGTATGTGGCAGTTGACATAACACTACTAAGTTCAAGAGATGTGACAAGTGTTTCTTCCCCAGCTATAAAACTGTTATCTTGTCAAATAAAACTATTAGATGGTTTTGATGCTATATGTTGTTGACAGTTCTGAACTGGCTACTGATCGTGTCCCTGTGGTTACATATAATTTACCTGATTATTTATTTAAACTTTTTCCTAGGAATTAAAAATTATTTCTCTGGTTTATAATTTCCCATCTTTTCTCTGTTTTCCTTCTTCAGAACCATTTGAGTCTCTGGAGTCCACAATAGTGGTTAAGTTTCTATAAGTATAAAGCCTGCAAAAATCAAGTGCTCCAGCAGAGAACAAAAGTAATAAAGAAAAAAAAAAAAAAATCCCACAAACAAACAATATTTTTTATGTTTCTTGGAATTACACAGATCTTGCAATGTTTAGGACACCAATTCATGGTTTTAACAGCTTTGGATCAATATGTAACTAATCCTATTCATAATAATTATCTAACAAATGACATGTTTTTCTCTTATTCTGGGACTGATCAAGATCTCTCTGAATCAAACTTAAGTCATTCTGATGATAATGAAATCACTTTTGTTTTTATTGCACCCATCTGAAGAACTCTTGTATTTCTGGAAATGGTAAAAAAGTCCCAAGGCCTTTATTTGTCTACTTTCAGGACGCAGCAGAACTAGCTGGGCTGCAAATGTTTTCAAGAAAAAAGTTATTTTTAGCCAATGAACTACTCAGCGAGTATCTGGGTCAGCCAATCTACTCACTGCTGTATTTGACCCCATAGATAAACCACCTCTTCAGTTATGAACAGGGCAAGAATTATCCATGCCTTTGCTAACTCCACATCAAACCATTGTACTGTAGTCAATCCTAGCTGTCCCATGAAGACATGTAGGACCTGACAGCATTAATTAGAAGATAGAATATTTATTAGTTAACCATTTGAGCATATTATATACACCAGCTCCCTACCGGCATGAATATCTGCGTTTTCATCTGACTGACAAATTGTTGCAAGTAATCAGAAACATTTATGGTTCAAGCAGAAGTACCTGAAATACATGAATGCCTTCCTACATGATTGAGATGGTCTCTATATTTACATGTGGTTATTGAAAATGGAAGGTATCCCATTTTCTCAGCAAGCTGACTTGAAAGAACTAGAGTTGATATGTACATGCCCTCAAAATGCAATCTGGTAGATTAATCCAGGTTTTCTGAGGAAGGACAGGAAGGCTGTTTGCATTTTTTTTTTTTCCAAAGGATATTATCTTGTGTCTTTTAACACTGCACTTAATGAAAGACCAATTCTGCCCTCTTTCAAACCATGTGTTATTCATCCTTTTATTCCTTGGTGTCCAAAACCTACTGTTCCTGAGAAATAACCTTTTTTTCAAGCCAGAAATAACTATGGTAGTGTGAAAAAAATAAAAGATCAAAGGGACTTAAATATACTTCTCATAATAATGTCCGTATTTATATAGCACATTTCATCCTGAAGAAAAAATAACAAGGGTATGAATTTGTTCTTCATGGATTTTTTTATTGTTTTTCAAATTCATCAAAATTAAAAACCTTACATTTATCAGTGCTAGAACACAGCAAATGAGGTCTCAGTGGATTAAGATTTTCCTAAGCTAAATCATTCGCATCTTCTCAAATCTGGCTGTAATTCAGCTGTTAGTTGTTTTTGTCCCTAACTCATCAAGGAGCTCCCCCTTTTCATAAGGGGCAACAGACATATATTTTTTTGCCTTTCTCAGAAGCTCTTCTTAAATTACTGCCAGAACTGTCACCTTGGCAGACATACAAGCAGCAAAATCATCCATAAACCTCTCCATTTGTGTCCTGGTAACACATCTGCAGGTGTTCTGATCACACTGCATAGACCTAGGGAGAGCTCAGTGATGCTCTGTAACCCGCCAGCTATAAATACCAATCCTGATAAACATACACTCACCAATTTCTCTGGAGATCTGGGTGAATGCCTCCACACCACTCTCTCCATAGTTGCCTTCAGAAGCCAGCGTTGAGACGTAGTTCCACCCAAGGGCCGTCACGATGTCAACCATGGCCTGTGCTTGGTAGGAGTCTGGCGGGACCACTCGAGAGAAGAAGTCATACCTGGTGTTATCGCTCAGTTCTGGAGCTGTAGATGCATAGCTGATTTGAGGTATCTGCAAATAGATTGACAAGTCATTTCAGACAATCTAATACCATTTTTCGCTATATACTTGTATGTTTGAAAGGCTTAAAATAGATCATGCACAGGCATTGTGCAGAACAGAGTATCTTGTTTTAATTAAGTCAACTGATCAGAAAATACCTCAAATTTTGTAAAATGTCAGTCAAGTCTTATCATATAACACTCTCACCAAGAAATAATGCATTCTGCTTTTCTCCAGGTGTCATGATTCTTGACATGTAAGTATAACAACTTCTTTTTTGATCCTGGCTCTGATAGGAACAGGTGAAGAAAAAAAAAAAAGGAGGAATTCTTACAATTACAGAAGAAGAAAAGGTCAGTTTTGATGACTGCGATTCTTAAAATTTCACTTAAAATTCACTTAAATTCACTTAAAATTTGACAAGTAAAATGTAGATTATATGTGTTTAAATTTTTGTTTAATTGTGTACATGCAAGTGTGCTTTTTCAAGCTCTCTCTGTCTTAGCTTTTTCTTTTTCCAGTTTGAAGGTGGTAATGTCCATGATTTCAGGATATGGAAGCCATGTAGATAATACCAAGATCTACATCATGAAAAATACAAAAAAAAAAATTGTCTGTATAGAGTATACATATAGAGAAGGAGAAAGCTTACAAAGATGGTAGGATGGTTTGTAGAAACAAAATCAAACAAACAAACAAAAATTCACACTAAATAAGTGAATCAATTTAAAACAAATTACTGCTTTCATAGAAAAAAATCTAAAGTGATTTTATATTAACTCTTATCTTAAATAAATGTTCTGGCAATGTCCACGGGAAACTCTCTGTAAGCAATATTCAGTTATTCTGAAGAGTATTTTGGTGCAATAAAGCTTAATTACATTTAAGCTAACTTAAAAGGGGCATGTTTTTTCTCATTTGAAAGGGTAAAACTGATGAAATAGTCACTAGCTTGAAATCAAAGATACTCCAAAAATTGCATTGCATTTGCAACCTATATTCAATAAGGACAAATGTAGAGTCCAGCATCTGGGGAGGAATGACACCAGGCACTGGTACAGGTTAGGGGTCGTCCTGCTGGAAAGCAGCACCACAGAGAAAGACCTTGGAGTCCTAGTGGATAGCAAGTTATCCAGGGGACAGCAATGGGTCCTTGTGGCCAGGAAGGCCAATGGCATCCCGGGGTGCATTAACCAAACTGTGTCCAGCAGGTTGAGGGAGGTTTTCCTCCCCCTCTACTCTGCCCTAGTGAGACCACACCTGGAACACTGTGTCCAAGTTTGGGCTCCCCCAGTTCAAGAGAGACAAGGATCTCCTGGAAAGAGTCCAATGGAGGCTACAAGGATGATTAAGGGACTTCAGCATCTTGTCTATGAAGAAAGACTGAAAGAACTGGGGCTGTTTAGTCTTGAGAGGAGAAGACTGAGAGGGGATCTTATTAATGTCTATAAATATCTGAGGGGTG
>JANIJG010025304.1:0-11999 GCA_024611175.1 Megaceryle torquata
CACCTCTGTACCCTCTCCAGCAGCTCAAAGTTCTTCTGGTAGAGAGGGGCCCAAAACTGGACACAGTATTGGAGGTGCAGCCTCACCAAAGCTGAGTACAGAGGAACGATCACCTCCCTGCTCCTGCTGACTACAACATTCCTGATCCTGGCCAGGATGCTGGTAGCCTTCTTGGCCACCTGGGCACGTTCCTTCTTCATGTTCAGCTGGCTGTCAATCAACACCCCCAGGTCATTCTCTGCCTGGCAGCTCTCCAGCCACTCCTCCCTAAGCCTGTAGTGCTGCTGGGGGTTGTTGTGGCCCAAGTGCAGGACACAGCATTTGGCCTTACTGAAACTCCTGGAACTGGCCTTGGCCCAGTGACCCAGCCTATCTAGATCGCCCTGAAGAGCTTCCCTACCCTCAGGCAGATCAGCACTTCCACCCAGCTTGGTGTCATCTGCAAACTTACTAAGGGTGCACTCTATCCCCTCATCGAAATCGTTGATGAAGATGTTAAACAGGAGTGGCCCCAGTACTGAGCCCTGGGGGACACCACTCATGACCAACCACCAACTGGAAGATGTTGGCCGCCAATCTAGAGATGTTGGAGATGTGGATACTTCCATATAATAAGTTTCCTGCATTCCTTTCACTTAGCCATGGCCCATTCTTTTTACATTTCTAAATGTAGTGGGTTACAAGTCATGGAATCAGGAAACTTTACTCTGAAGTCATATGGGAAGCCTAGAAGTTGTATTCTCAGAGTCAGCACTCCATCGGGTCTCCACTGCTCGGTGAACAGATTGTGTTTGCCCCTCCAGTTAACCAGAGGACACGATGATGGATTCCTCTGTGTGATTCAAGAATATGGCACTCATTATGGTCTGCCTGAGGAGTAAATTAAAAGAGCAAGAACCATTGTAGTGTTGATCTTATGCTATGGGCATAGACCAATCACAGAATGTTAGGGGTTTGAAGGGACCTCTGGAGATCATTGGGTCTAACCCTGCCAGAGCAGGATCACCTAGACCAGGTCACACAGGAACATGTTCAGGCAGGTTTTGAAGGTCTCCAGAGCAGGAGACTCCACAACCTCCCTGGGCAGCCCGTTCCAGTTCTGTCACCCTCACTGTGAATAAGTTTTTTCTCATATTTGTGGAACCTCCTGTGTTTGAGCTTGCACCCGTTGCCCCTTGTCCTAGACAAAGCCCTGCCCCAATTCACAGGCCAGACAGCGCTTCCACCACGCTCCACGCTTCTGCCAGACAGAGCTGTGGAAACAATCTTAAAACACCAGATCCCGTGGTGATTAATTACACTAACCCAGCACAGGCCTTGCACCAGTGCAGATGAGTGGACAGCAGGCTGGGCAAGGAAAAACCACTGACCTCGTGTACTTTGGTGACATGTGGCACTCAGCCTACAGCTGCAGATCGCAAAATGACAAATCACAACACAGCTCTCCTGGTTCTGCTTATGCACCAAGTGCTGGCACAGACCCGGAGCTGGGGGCATTCAGAAAAGCCCAGTGTGAGTTCCAATACATGCAGAGCTAAAGACCAGCACTCTGGAGCCACAAAAAACACGTGAAGAGAGGTAACTCCATCAGCAAAGCGACGCTGAAGAATAACGGAGGCAGCAGCGCTCAGCTCCCTGCTGCCCCTCGAGAGCTGGGGCTGCCACCCACTGCTGACCGCTTGTGAAAACCTCTTTATTTCACCTCTGTCCTCGGAAGGGGCGAGCGGGCACTGCGTGGTTTTTCATTTCCTGCATTGAGTGTTTAAAGGATTCATTCAGACAAATCCGAAGCCCATTATTTCACCTCACCTTGAATTCAACGAGCGCCTTTAGCTTGGCTGAGTAAAACCCATCCCACATGAACGCTGAGAAAAACCACTCAAGACAGAGCCTGAGTTTTGGTGAATGCTTGAGCGTTTCAGGTAACAATCAAGCAGAGTTTTTCAGAATCTTATAATATAAAAGAGGAAGAAAGTCAACTAATCCATGCACCATAATGGCAAAGTGAGCTACGTGTGGAGGAGGTAACTGTGGGCAATTTTTAAGAAGCTGATGAATAATGTAAAGACTCACCCTCCATTTAAAGCTGTTTCTTGTATCCCTGAATTTTCATAAATATCATTTTCACAAACAACTTTTCCTCTGGACTTTCTAAATGAATTATCTGTTGACCGGGGATTGTTATTTGTCAATCAGATTAAGTATTCAATCAAAATGATGAAAAAAACCAAACCAAACCAACCACCTTATTTTTTTTTCTAATGGATGCACTCTATCATTTTGCTGGGTAATATATAAAAACATTAAGTTTGTGTAGGAAAAGTCTCCGCTCGCAGCGTGTCTCCTGAGAGAAAAAAAAAATTCAGAATCCCTCCACTGATGTATGAAAAGACAGCTCTGCCAGAAACCATCGAAACCAGGGCAACGCGGCCGCTTGGACTGGAGACGCAGACCTCGGTCTGCATCGCTGCCCTGGGGTTACAGGGACAGCTCTGCTTTGTGGATGAAGAAGAGGAGGGAAGACCCGAGGAGATGCTCTCAACCTCAGGGATGGAGCCACCAGTACTTCTCCCTGGTTATTTTTTAGGGTGCTATTTTCAATTATTGGACACCTAATAAAGTCAATGAGCAGGAGCTGCCTGATGGAGTCTTGGCGCGCTGAAGAGAACATCCAGTGCAGAGCAGCGATCCCTCACTGATTCCAGGCTTGGGTTGCAGAGTCAGACCAGACCAGGGGTGTCATCACTGAGTAAGGCACCAACACCCTGACTTTGGGAGATGCCAAACACCTGCCAGGTCTCTCTCCAGACTGGAGCATTCAGCTTTTATGGCAACCTGGCAACTGGGATTTCAGCACAAGGAAAGAAATCCGTGAACCTACCTCAAAAGTTCATGTATTTGTTAGAAGAGCAGCCCGGACAGAATTCATCTCATCCAGTTTTAACTGTCAATACTGAAGAAGATGTCTCCTGGTGAGCCCATCTCTCCAAGCTCCCTTTATAAATCAACAGGAGGAGACACTTCCCAGGCACTCTTCATTTGACCTATTTTAGCCTTTTAGCTCACGAGGAAATGAATCACTCTGATTTCTCTCCTCTGACTATAAAACAAGTCTAGACGAGTAACTCAGATGTTGATACTTAAATCTGGATAGAGTTATTTCACTTCTGAGGTCCACATCTGACTACAGCTCTCTAACTGCCTTGCCAGGCTTCACTTCTGTCTCTTTTACAGCAGCACAGGGATAAAACATTTTATTAGTGCTGTAAAAACATGGAAAATAATTGCACGGAAGTTTCTGATTTAAGTCCATGAAGAAAACAGCACATCATTAGAGCAGAACCGAGGTCAAGACACCCAAGTGTGAGAGTGAAGCTACAGTAATGACCATTTTCTCTGTGCCCCAGTCACAAAGGATTTGGTCTTTCCTTAAAATGGTTTATGTTATTTGTCAACTAAGATGCTTGGTTAACGGTGCTGCAGTGACAGGCTGGGGAGGTTGTTACGGTGATGCTGGTTAAACACTCTGACAAATGTTTTTCTTGGTGCCCTGTTAATAAATAACAGTGGATGCTGGGGGGGGGATCCCCATCAGCAAGAGTGGTCCCTTTGACACCCATTAGCCTTGGACAGCATGGTGAGCATTCAAAGAAGAGCATCAGCATCTCAACAGGCTAACATAAAAACCTGGAGGATGGAGATCTGCTGTTTATCTTCAAAGTGTAGAAAAATGGGGTAATTTCTGGATGTCATGCTCTTCCTCTTCCCCTCTTTCTGTACTTCTGAGAACACGGGAACTCACTCATTAACAAAACGAGGAAGACTATCCCAGTTGCAATGCTAGGACGCGAGGCCCATTATCCCAATTTCCTTCGTAACGTCCTCATACCTGGACACTGTCAGGGTAATTCAATTAAAAGCAGCTTCATAAAACCACATTTTGCTTCAAAGCTCTTTCTCCTGGGGAAAAAAATCAGCCTCAGCAGCCTGACTCTTTACAGATCAAGATGGTAAGGTCAAATTAATGCATTTCTGCAATGCCAGGTGACAAGCTTGAGGAGCCATCCATAGAGCTGCCGTGTCTCCTCAATTCCCAAGGGAGCAGAAAGAAATCAAACTGGCTGTGAACAACCCAGAGGCAGGAAAATTTTCATAGGCTACTCCTAGGAGCTCCATCAGTGGCAAGCTCTTCTTCTTTTAGAAGAAATAAAATGAAAAATCATTACTTATCTTAATTGTCACTAAGGGTTTACCACGCTCTGAGCTCAGCAACTCAATATTAGCTCTTCCCCAGGAGCTGGACAGGAAGATCTTGAGGAGCACAATAGCTGAGTCTCTGGGGGTGCTCTCTATTAATCACTGAAATGTATCCTGGTTCATTAACTACCATCCGAGTATAATGCAATTAGTGTGCATTACACATCAGAGAGGTGTGTTAGCCCTCCAGTACGTATGGACCCACTGTTCCAGGAGGGGACAGAGCCTGTTCTGTGCTCTCTAACTTCTTTTTCACCAGTGGGAAGGAGCTGAGTCAGGTCAGCTCTGCAGGGGTTCCCTAGGTGGAAAGAGCACAAGCTTTAAAGTCACCATTAATTCATCACATGCAATGGCACAGAGGGGATGAAAAGTGATGGCTGAAAATCTCCTGAACAGTTTTGAGGGCAGCGTGACATGTTTGTGATGTTCATGAAAGGCAGAAGCAACCTGAACCCTGAGCAGAGATCTACTGCATCACTGGAGACCTGTCAAGTGAATTTGGGCTGATTTGTACCTTTATGCTAAAATCACACGCTGGGTTTCAGTGCGAAACCACCTCAAAAGCAGCACGTTTTGAGTTTCAGTCTGAATTTGGTATTCTGAGACTGCCCTTCCCCACTGCTGTGAGAAGGAAGAGGACTATTTCTGGACCCAGAGAACCAAACTCCCCACGTTACCCGGCCACCCAGCACTGCCACCACACGCAGCACCAGTTCTTGCCCACCACATCAGCATCCTGCCAGGCGAGCTGGCTGCCCCTCACCCAGTTGACAACGAGCTCTTTTATAGCCAAATCAACAGGAGGCCAGCCAAAACCAGTAGTGCCTGCTGGGAGCTACTGGGAGGGAGAACGCTCTCGGTTCCAGAGGCGCAAGCATCGCCAACGGGGTGGAAAAGCGTCACGCAGCGACAGGCACTTAATGACTCCGAGGAAGGGTATTAAATAACTAAGGGGGTTGATATAAAGACACCTGCTGCTGTGAGATGCTTTACAAAGAGTTCACTCGATGGCACCACGGCGCAGAACCTGTAAAGCAGAGAAGATGCCCGTTGGGAGGAGTTGCGCATTATTTTTCTACTGCAACCTGTTTACCACAAAATTGAAAGTGGTAAATTACTCTGACACCAGTAACAGCTACGGCTTCTTTCACCAGCCAGGTGGCTGTTCAGTCCCAGCAGATACCATCGTGTTTTCCTCAGGGTCTGGGAGATGCATTGACATGGCCTTGAATCCGAGTGTTTCTCTGAATTTTATAATCATATTGGAAGAAAGAAGCAGGCCAAATGAAGCAAAGCTTATGGGAATAAACTACGAGAATTACAGTCGAGAGTGTCTGTTTCCACTCTTCAGTGGAAACAAAGATAACATTGTTAATAGTGATCACTGGGTTTAGAGAATATAAATCCAACAATGATCAAATTCTGTTCCCTGTGAGCTAAGCCAGGAACTCAGCTGCTATCAGGATGGAGATTACGGATGCACTTACAGTCTGAATTGCTACAGCCTGACTCCATTCCTTATTTTGCTTTCAAAAAGATGTTTAGTAGCACTACAAGGAACACAAAAGAAGCCAAGTGTGAAAGATGCACCCGCACAGCTCATCCTTCATTGCCTTCTCCTCTACTTCACATGGTTTCGGTACCTTTGGAGAAAGGGAGGACTCCCCTTCTCCAGACCGAGCTGGTGGGAGTAATCTGCCAAAAGCAGACACCCCTGGTGATGCCTGCATGGGACTCAGACAACTTGGGGCCTTCTGAGGAGCAGCTCATTGCATTCTGAGGAAGACTATAAGGTTTGCTGGGTCAGTTGTGTGCCTGGGGGGGGTGCTTACTTCCTTCCAAGTACAACACAGATCTTTAGGTCGAAGGTGACTAGTACAGATGTAGAGATTTACAGACCAAAACCAGTTAAGACGCATCCATGTGCAACCTCATAAACCAAAATGATTCAGATAATGGCACAAGATGAACACATTTGTAAGCTCTGATTTCTCAGAGCGTTTGCTTACCTAGGATCACAAAGAAACTTGGTCTTTTCACCTTCTTCTCTCCAAATAAGCCACTCTCGGAAAGAGGGATGAACAAACATTCGCGTCATATCTCTACGTTTGATAAGAAACATAGAAAGGTTCTCCATCCTCTGCTGAAAGTCATCCCACTCCAAAGTGCCCTCAATGTTACCTGCGTTAATGGCCTGAAAAATATGTTCATCTGTTAATGGGTGCAGAGATGCCACTGCCACATTCAAGAGAGGCATAACCCGATCAAAGGAAGACTGCGTTGGGAACTTCATATTGCACTGCAACAGGTAAACTTCTGACAGAGACACTGGGACTACTTTGTAGCTGGAGCTTTTTAGTACTAAGTATCCTTTCTCTATGAGATCAAAAGTGAGTTTTAGGTACAGGTAGGACCCTTGGCTCAAGGTCTTGAGGTGAGAACTGAGTTTGCCAAACGTAGTGTTGTCCATTTTGCCGTTGAGCGAGATGTTGTTCTGGATCTCCGAGCTGCTGTGTATCCGATGAAGGATATATGCCTGCAGGTCTTGGTCTATGGCTTCGTTCTCTTCCAGTCTATCCAAAAATATTCTGTGGAAGGGCAACAGCTTAATTATTTCCTACAACGAAAGGAAAAAGAAAAAAAAAATAAAAAAAAGAAGGATATTCACACTGACAGTGTTTATTATTCATTAAGTAAACTTAATTTGTATTACAAGAGCACCTTTGAGACTCCTTTAAGACCTCTTCCATCAGGGTGAGAACACAAGATGGCAGTTTGTGCCCTCAGGACCTCAGCATCTCATCTATAATCAAGTAGGTTGTGTGTGAAACATGACTGAAATAAAAATGAAGGACACCACTCCCACCACAGCATCTGTGGAAAGGGCTGGAAAATTCACACTGAGCAGTGCCCTTGTTATTCCTACCCCATCCCAACCACGTATGGACACGCCACCCCTTCTGCTGTCATGCCAGAGGAAATGGACAACTAGGTGACAGGTCTGAGACCAGAAGAAATTTTGCTGAAGCTGAGCCTAAGGACCTCCCCAGGAGTGGACGTACTGATGGAAACATCAGAAGATATCAGCAAGTATTTTTCAGTGCAAAGTATGTTTATCTGCTGAGGGACACTCTGCCCGAGGATCTCCTCATCTGCTGAACTCACTGCTGATGCTTACGCAACCTAAACCAAAGATCTCCTATCCCTGGAGACATTCCAGGTCAGGCTTGAGGAACCTGCTTCAGTTAAAGATGTCCACGATCACTACAGGGGGTTGGACCAGATGACCTTTAAAGGTCCCTTCCAACCCAAAAGCACTCTATGGTTCTATGATTGTCAAAGGCCTTTCTAAAGGAATTCCTGTGTCATGGGCTCTCTGCGAAGAGAGGAGAAATGACACGATGGAGCTGGACGAGGCAGATTCAGGAGAAGCCATCAACTCCCCAATAAAATTAAGAGGGTGAGCCCAGTGCAAAACTAAAGCTTGCGGGGAAGCCCGTAGGGCTGCAAAAGCCCTAATTAAATGAGGAATTCAAGTCATAGGGATGCAATTTACCTACAATTACAACAAGATTTCTTCCAAATGATGTTTAATCTACTCCATTACTGAGCAGAAAAAAAAGAACCGCAGCACAGACCGGCAGATAGCCTGTGCTCTCCTGGTGTCCTGGGGAGCAGCTGCCGTTCCCAGCAGCTGGCTGCCTTGATGGAGCTGGAACCAGTACTCAGCTCCCTGCCAGGAGGACCACAGTAAATCAACCTGTGGATCTCAGTAAATATTAGCAAATCTCAGTAAAACTGCTTAATGGAGCTCGGTAAAATTGAACTCTGCAGCTCTGTGCTAATGAAAAAAATGGCTAATATTGAAAAAATGAGAAAACTAGAGCTGCAGACACGCCTTTCTGCCCAGAGCAGCTGGGCCAGCTGAAGAGTGGCTCCCTAATGTGTGTCCTGTCCTTCTGATGTCTGTCTCCTCTGGGCTCCTGGCTCCGACACTGTGAACGGTCCCACAAGTGATGCTGCAAATCAACCAGCTCTGCTGCGAGAGCGTTGACAGAGCAGATCTGCCCTAACTGGGTCATTGTGTTTGCTTCCCAGCTCGCTCCATCCAGACGAGCAGTTGAGCCAACAAACTAAGGTCAGTGGAATCCTTATGCCAAGAGAGTGCTGATGAGTAGCTAAGGACAAGCTGCCCAGCTGCAAACTAAAATAAAAATAACCCAGACAACATTCAGCTCACAGCTTCAGCACCTGCTCAGGATAAGTCTTTGCTGACCACCGACTCCTCCAGACTGAAACAATCACACCCTCACACTCTGGGTCATGCAGAAGGGTTAAGAAGATAGAAATTTCTTTGCCCTTTCACATGGAGGAGGGGATGTTCTTGAGCAGCACAGGCTGACAGACATCAGGCCCTGCCCTCCTGACATACTCAGTGAGTAGCCTGTTGGCACGTGAGCTGTCTAGCCCAAATGATCTAAACTACCTGCTGATGAACATTTATTGACGTGAATAAGTGACGCTGGATTAGATCCAAAGCTGTAGAGTGAGTCTGAGGACATGGATATAAATCCAAGTTCAAAAAAAGCCAAAAGGAGAACCTGAAACAAATGGCCTTAAGCAAATCCAGACATCCACTGAGATGTTCTTTCTGAAAGCCCACCATGGCAATGATGCACCTTATTCACATCTCTTGGTCTCAACATACCTGTAGACTTGTCCTGACTGTCACTACCAGCTTCAGCCAGGAAGGGAATTTTCCAATCATCTTGCTCAGGAATGATACTATGGTGTCTCCATAGTCTGGTTTGTGAAATTCAGCCTCATTTAAACCATCAATTAATATAATGAAATCTTCATCGGGGATCTTCCTCTCTGGGAGAAAGAGAAAAACCATTTATTTG
Organism: Megaceryle torquata; assembly: GCA_024611175.1. Lineage (NCBI taxonomy): Eukaryota > Metazoa > Chordata > Aves > Coraciiformes > Cerylidae > Megaceryle > Megaceryle torquata. Next base: position 9,162 of record JANIJG010025304.1, read on the forward strand.
AAAGGCTGGACAGGCCGCTATAACATACCACAAAGTCACTATGGTGTTTTAAAGCATCATCAGATGTTGCTAAAGGAGAAAAAAGTCAAAGCAACAGCACCTTTCTTAGGCTGCGTTAATTGTGCCCGTACACAGCGGGGCTCACACAGACACGAGTCCAAATTCTTACAAAGTCTGTCATTTTAGTTACAATGCACACCAATGTGATACCCCACAGATAAAAAGAGATCATCTTCTTTTTAAATATGACCCCTTCCACAAAGTCTGTGGTATGTGATGTGGGTCACTATCTTTCTAAGGGTCAATAAGCACGTTACTAGCAGCTCTCTGTAGGTTCACCAAGAAATTCACCTCCCCAACACCTCCAGATCCTTTCAAAAGTTGGGTGTGTGCACTTTGGGCACTGGCTTCTTGATCAGCTAAGGTCTGGGCAAGCATTTGGAAAGAAAACCAAGCCTGATTCATGGGACAAACAATTCTCTGAGGAGAATAAACCACCAGCCTGCATGGGTGGGGAAGTCACTCAACATTTTGGAGGTTACATCCTCCCTTCAGCAGAGACTGTTCCAAGTAACTCTGAGCTTCCAGTAGGGTAAAGGAGCACAGTCACAAGTCTGTAGCCTTTATAAAGGAGTTGGAGGAAATAAAAAAGATCCTCCAAAAAAGCAAATCATGGACTTTTTAAATGGGATTTTTTTTTTTTTGGCTGGTGAATACAGTAACCAAACTATGTAGAATTAAGTCAGATGCTGAGAGCTGAGTACAGCTTTAGAACTGAAATATAGATTCTTCTGGACTTGCATCTTAAGCTCAAGTGGTATCTCTCAAAGGAAATCTTGCCTAATAGACTCAAAAATGGGTGGGAAACAGGTGATCTGAATCTACTGCTGACACGGTTGGAACCGTTAACAGGTACTGCAGATTCTGAGCCGTATAAAGTTTGCTCTCCTTTGTAAAGTACTACGGATAAATCCGCTGTCAAAAAGCTCAGTACTCCCAACAGCAGGTGAGCTTTTCTCTTTGACTTTAAATTGCAGCAGGAAATTTTCTGTAAAGAACCAGCACAAAATGTTCACTGGCACATGAGCTGCCTCTGTGGCGTTCCAGGGAGAACAGAAACGCGTAAACACCTCGCGTCGGTGCCGAGCATCCAAATCCCATCTTGTCCTTGCCTTACGTCACCAGTTGCAGTTATTTCCTAACATATTGTTAATATCCATACAAAACCCACCTATCTTGCATTAAAATTACCACAGAACCGTTTTCAGTGAACTTCTCAGTAGGATTATTGGGTAGACTAGAAAATATACTTTATGACTCTGAAATCTTGGGAGTGAATATAGTGCCTGAGTTTTATACCCACATCTCATGTTTCTCATAAAGCCTGAGGGAAAGAGGAGAGAGCAGGGGAAGAATCAGAACTTTGTCCTCCTATATATTATTTAGATTCCTTGAGATTAAAAAAAATACATATATTTGAGAAACATGAATCTAACTTTCTCGGTGACATTCGGCGTTAACGGCTGCGCAATAATTTTGTCCCAGTGGCATTAAAGCTTCAACAGCACCTTGTAAAAGACCTGCTGATATATTTACAGAGTCTTTAATGTTACGTATTTTAAAACCAATTTCCAGACACTGTTCATTTTGTTACAAAACACCCAGTGCAAATGAGCTTGCCAGCACTCTCCATCAGCAAGGCTGGAAGGTGGGAGTCCTGATCAGTGGCTCCATTGGAGCTGTGTTGAGTGCAGAGACCAAAAGGAAAAAAAATAAGAATAATAATAATAAAAAAAAGCTTTTATATTAAATTTTTCCACCCTGCAGATTTTAGGACCAGATGGGGGTCAACCTGCTCTTGGCAAGAAAAACAAGCAACCTTTGAAATGCTCTGAATTCACATGCTGGAAAACCTCCCAAGGAGTTACTGTAATAACCACAAATTATTTTCCTTTAGAGCTGTGGTTCCTAAATGTATCTTGGTTTTCTTGCCAGGAGTGTTGGTAGGAGAGAGTAGCCACACTCCTCCTACAGTGACATTTCTCCATGCCAGGAAAATCAAGAGCTGCCGAGCTGTGCTGGCTCTACGGGTGCTTTGTGCCTGGTGGAACCACACGTGTTGGACGCAGATGCTGCTGCTGCTCAGAGTTTGGACGTTGCATTTTGAAGAGCTGATTTAACAACAGGGCTTTGGACCTGGTAGAAGCTGCATCTCTTACACGTTGGCTCCCACACTGTCAGATGTAGGGCGGTAACAGAAAATGAGCTGAACTATTTTTGCAGCCAACTTCCAGCATGTCATTTTAATAAACACCGTTCTGCAGGACAACAGAGTCCTGAACTCTGCAACGCTCTGGGAGTTTTCATGGCAACGAACAAAGATCTTAAATTTAGAGATTGTCGCAACAAATTAGTTGTATCTGACAGAGGAAAGAAAGAAAAGAAGACAAAGCCAATGCTGCATCAGAAAAAGCTCTGAAATCTGCCATCAGGCTTGGGCTTGTTACCAGTTCCCCCAGAAGCTTTACACGGGGTGTCTAAAGACTCTTATGGTATCAACTCTTTTTGATCAAAGCTTCAAATTCTCACTAAAGAATAGCAGGGAGAGGGAGAAACATTCACCCCCTAAACAAATAAATCACAATACACCGCCATAAGCAGAGCTGGACATGGAAATTGTTGCTTGTTTTCACCTTCAGAACTGTGAGGCCAGATTTGGGATAAGAAAAACAAAAACAAAGTAAGAAAAGAGAAACCCAAGTGCATGTTGCCATTGGCGTTTCATCTACGGCCCTGAAACACACAGGGGTGGTTTATCCCTCGCTTCCAAACAAGCAC
>JANIJG010025304.1:12170-24759 GCA_024611175.1 Megaceryle torquata
CAGGGGTGGTTTATCCCTCGCCTCCAAACAAGCACAGCGGCATAGTCCCAGCTTCTCCAGACTGCACCTCTTTCCTGCAGCTCTTGAGAAGCAACACAGAAGGAGTAATCTATGGCTTTGATGACAAGTTGCCCATGAGCCAGCAATGTACCCTCGTGGCCAAGAAGGACAAGGGTCTCCCATGGTGCATGGAGAAGAGTGTGGGCAGCAAGTCGAGGGATGCTTTCCTCCCACTTTGCCCTAGTGAGGCCACATCTAGAGTAATGGGTCCAGTTCTGGGCTCCCCAGTTGAAGAGAGACAAAGAACTACTGGAGAGAGTCCAGAGGAAGCTGCAAAGATGCTGAGAGGCTGGAGCATCTCTGTGGCCAGGCCAGGCTGAGAGCCCCGGGGCTGTTCAGCTGGAGAAGAGCTGGACCCCCTGCTCTGGGTGACCCTGCTAGAGAAGGGGGGTGGCTGAGATATCTCCAGAGGTCCCACCATAGTCGGATTCTGTGAAAAGCCCAGGTGTGACCAGGCAGCATTTTATAAATAATACCAAAAAAAAAAAAAAAAAAAAAAAAAAAAGGCACGGGGAGCTCAGGGCAAGCATAGGGCCCATCATTCCAATACCTTTGTGCAGGTTTTCCAAGGGCTCCAGGACTCCCCTGCGGAAGGAGGCCATGGGGTCTTGCACACAGGACCTCAGGCTGAGCATGCTCTGCAGGTGGGGCTCCCGCAGGAGCTGCTCCCGGTAGGCGACGAACTGCGGCGAGCGGCAGAGGAGGGCGGCCACGTTGTGCACGAACTCCGGCACCAGGCAGGTGTAGGCGTTGTCAGCTTGGCAGTAGTGATAGGCGACAACCTAGCAGAGAGGAACAGAACGAAAACCACACCTTTGTCAGGAGGCAAGTTGGAAAAGCAGCGTTTTTCCTTCGGGAAAAGTGGTGTTTTCCGTTCGGTGAGTCTGATTTATTCTGGCAGGGGAAGTCTTTAAGAGCACTGAGCGTTAACTACCTGTGACAAGAATCCAGACAAATCAGTTGGTAAAAAGAAGCACTGATCCTGAAAAATGACTGGACCTGCCACTTGAGGAATAAATGAAATTAAGCTGTAGACGCTCACGGAGACAGACACTGAGAGTACCTGACACTTGTAAAGCGCTGCGCTGAGCAGGGAGCGATAGGATTGTGCTCCGAGCTCCGGTTAAGGACTTGGTGTCAGTAATAGCTTGTGATTGTTTTCCTGAACTTATTTTTTTTTCTTTGCCATTTTCAAATGTCAGGCTCTGCAGAAGGAGGCAGAGAGCACAGGTTGAGCACCTGCTGCGAGGCAGCACCTGCAGACAGCAGATTCCCCTGAATGGGGTGGGGGGGGATATCAGGCTTACTCTACATCACTCATCCACTGTGATCCCACTCTTCATTCAGAAAACCAATTTGATTAAAAGAAAAAAATGAAAACTTCCTCTTTCCCAGGCCACCTGATTTTCTCAGCTCTTCAGACTCTTGCTAGAACCCACAAACTTCTGCCTGCTTACTAAAATAAGCAGAAAACCAGTGACACCTTCTCGGTCCCACCTGCCAATTTTCCCGTTTTCTTTTGCAATATAAAAAATGGCCCAGTAAAATCTCTCTCTGGTGGCAAGGTGCTCGGTAGGCTGCTTCAGTACCTTCCTGGCACTGCCTGGCCATTTGGTGCAAGCCTCTGCCAGGTCAAAAAGCTTTTCTCCAGCTCCTAATCACCGGGTTTTCTTTTCAAATGTCACTGATGGTATCCAAAAATACCCCGCCAAGGCAGGTGGGATCAGTTTTGTACCAAAAGCACCACTGCCCTGGAGCACAGAACACAAACACTGCCAAATAAAGCACACTTCTGAACTCAGAAAGGACACTAGAACTGAGGACACTGAGCACATGAGATTGCTGCAGCCTCTCTGGAGGCTGCGTGAGCTCAGATGAAACGTTGCCTGCAGCTGCTGGCTGTGAATAAAGACAAAATTTATTATTTTATTTTATGTATTTCCACCTGCTATCACCAGCCCACGGCTCACAGCAGGCTCCAAGGTGCACAGGGCGGTGGGCCCAACCTCTGAGCTCTGCCACTGCCAAGGATGGTACCGAGAAAGGAAAACATCAGGCTGTGGGGTCCTCGCATGTTGCTGGCTCAGCACTGGGTTTTCATTTGAAATAGAAAAATAGATGAAATTACCACTGGGGTATAATGCAATGATTACCTTTTCCAGTCAAAACAAAGCCCGATACGTACAGTGTTGCTAAAGCTGGGCTGTTATTTCAAGCACCAAGCCCTAATCCCTGTGCTTAAACTTTAATGGATACCTCTAAATTCCTAACAGATTTTTTTTTTCTTAGCAGCCAGTTAAAATACAACGTATTCCCTTCGAGAACAGCACTAGGTAAAGTAATAACAAAGGTAGCGATTTCTTTTCAACAATCCTATTTATTTGGGAATTATAACTTGTGGATTCCACAGCATAAAGTTCCTAAGTGGCCCTCCCTGGATATCAGGTTCCCAGTAACAGAAACCGAATGGCTGTACTCAGAGCTCTCATTTCCCACACAATAGGTGTGCAGGCACAAAAAATCAAGTCCCCTTTTTATGAGAGGACAATGAACTTCTTCCAGGAATCTAAAGAGCCCCGACGTGGAAGAAAGGCCACTGCTAGAACCCGTGAAGGGAATGGTCACCGCTAGATCCTGGGACATACCCACAGCTACAACTCCGTGAATTTATTGTACATTCTTGACCCTTGTGCTGGATTTACTGGTTTATAGACTAAGCCTTAAACAGGAGGATAAATGCAATGCTTAATAGGTGGATCTGAAGCTAAACCAGTAAGCAGAGAAGATCTGGGAAAGGCAACCAAAGGAAAGGCGTTACGATGTTCTCAGTAACGCAACCGCGCCAACATTTCATCTTGATGTTATTTATTCTCCGTGACATTTTCTCTATCTTCAAATCAAAGAGAGACTGCCAAAAGCCAGAGCTGCAAACTGAGCCTGGTGCTGGAAACCAGGCTCCTCACTTACACAACCAGAGTTGGGTGGGAAACAGTTCTCTCATCCTGTAAAACTCTGGAAAGTTGAAGCAGGAGGTTTCGCTCGAAAGAGACTTCAGGGCAACCAACAGGTTGGTGTTTGCAGGGCTCACACCCAAACGGGTTCAAACCCTGTTCTTTCTTGCTCATATCAGGTGAACACCTTGAATACCTGGACACTAATGCTCTGGGGAAGGCCCCTTTCTAATTATTTCACTTTATATACCCTATTAATTACTCAAGGATCTAGCAAGAGGGATGGGATTACCATCACCACTGCTTAGGATTGCAAGATAGAGGAGACCACGTCCAGTCCTTCCTCTGCATCTGAAATGGCCACTGCCTACACCAGTAGTGATTCTGAGGGGTTATCCATCTCTCCTCCTCTTCCTCAACCGGACAACCCAAGAAGTACATCCAAGAAAAAAAAAAAAAAAAAAAAGCTAAAAAACAACAACAACAAACAAACTGAACTTGCACGGCCTGGAAATGAACTTCTCACCAAAGAAGGTGTGCTCTCAATAAAAGCTTTGTTTTCCGTAAATTTAACAACTTTGCTTTAAAAAACTGCTTGAAAAAGTTCCAACCATTTTTCATCCTAACCCAAATCCTTGAATTAAACATTTAATTTTACCTAGAAACTCGTTACAATAACTGAACTCAGCAGGGAACAGCACGCTCTTCCAACGCGATGGGCGCGCCTGGATGCTGCGACCAGTGACCCTTTAGTTTTTGTCTGCCACATTTTAAGGCAGATTTGGTTTTTTTCTCATCGTGGTTTCAGTTGGAGCGTTGTCATCGAGTCGAGCTAAACACCATGAACACCAAACTGGACTCTCCAAACTTTCAAAGCTTTATTTCAGCTGGCAGGTTTGTTAAACGATGTTGATAAAGTTGGTTTACAAGCTTGAAAAATTCCTTGCTCTGAAGTTTGATTAAATTTAAATCACTGGCTGGAAAACATTAAGGAAACAACGGCTCCAGGCAGCTCGAAGGCAAAAGATGCCGCGTTCCAACGAAGGGTGGGAAAAGGAACACCTAGCTCAAGAGAACTGCTCAGAATATCTGTTTATGTCATTTCTGCAAGGGCTCAGAAAGCAGTTTTGACAACTTGAGTGACTCCCCGCTGAGAAACCAACACATTACGTTGTTCACATTAAGTATCAAATGCCAAATGTTACAAACTTGTGTAATTTCTTTTCTTGCTTGAAAGGGAGCTTCGAAATAAATGACACTTGCACGATGTGCATTTTCCTGTCAATGATCACCTCCTCTCCTAAAATGATGCAGAGTCCAGTTGGCTACACACCAAAGAACTACATTTATGCTGAGCTTCTGGGTAGCCTTTTAAAAAACCCCTCTAATTATGTGTCACAAGGCTTGAGAAACACAAGATGCAGCCAAGGCAGAGCCCTGCCTGTAACAGACCATGGCCAATGTTCAACACAACTCCAGTTTCTCCTGAAGTGGGGTCAAGGAGCACCAAACCTCTCATTCGCTCAGAAATGACACAAACTTCACCTTCTTAACTGCCAAAGCAGAATTATGAAAGACATTACTCATATTCTCCTTAGGGGTCAAATCCATCAGGTCTTGAGGTGTCTCCTCTCCCAACCCTTCCAACACCAGCCATCCTACTCTCTCCTTTCTGCCACAACCACTTCCTGTCTCTCCCTTCAACCAGCCTCACATAACCTTCACCTTCCTACCACCCTTTCTGTGATCCTCCCATTCGGCTTCGCTCCTTCACTCCTGGTAGGGGGCTCTACAGAGATCTGGCCAGGCTGGATCAACGGGCCAAGGCCAGTGGGATGATGTTCAACAAGGCCAAATGCAAGGACCTGACCTCGGGTCACCCCCCTGCAATGCTCCAGAGAAGGGCAATGGAGCTGGGGAAGGGTCTAGAGCACAAGTCTGGTGAGGAGCAGCTGAGGGACCTGGAGCAAAGGAGGCTCAGGGGAGACCTTCTCACTCTCAACAACTCCCTGACAGGAGGCTGGAGCCAGGGGGGGTCGGGCTCTGCTCCCAAGGAACAAGGGACAGGACAAGAGAAACTGGCCTCAAGTTGCACCAGGGGAGGTTTAGGCTGGAGCTGAGGAACAATTTGTTCCCCTTGAGGGTTGTCCAGGGCTATCCCAGGCTGCCCAGGGTGGAGTCCCCATCCTTGGAGGGGATGTAGTGGAAGAGGAGGTGAAGAGCTTCAGGAAAGCAGGAGGAGGAGGCTAAAGAGGCCACAGAGAGTGGAAAAAATGAGAGATTGTGTATCACCCATGAAGAACTGAGGGAGAGAAGAGACTGGGAGGAGGAGGGGTGGAGAAAAGAGAGAAGGATAAGATAACAACACGTCAGGGAGAGGCAGGAGATAACAGTCATAGGAGTATGCTGGAAGGACAGTGGAACATCAAAGGAGAAAGAGGGGCTGAAGATTGCTCAAGGGAAATAAGTTATTTTTATTTAATAGGACAGGCCAATTTTAAGCAGTTCTCTGGCACTGTTTGTGAACTGCATATCCTCCATTTAAGAAACGTCCCTTTGACATCACACCTCAGGTGTGATGCATCTCTGTAAGCGTGTCATGCCAGGAGGCCATTCTGCCAACCCACCCCCTCTAAAAGGACCAACCTTTCAGACCCCTGAGCTCACAGCAACACCCCGGTTCCTCCAGTGCTCTTAAAAGGCTTCAAAGTTGCATTTTTAACCATATTTCTGCACCCAATAAGATTTATCCTTTTTTTCACCCATACAAAACAGCTTCAAATAAACTGAGTGGAACGCCTTTACCTGCCAAAACACCATTTGTCAGGCATTGCAACCGTCTAAGTGACAATCAGCCCTGCTGGATTTTCTCCATTGCACGTGACCGTGCATGGATGCGGTGACCCAGTTTATGGGGAACGTTCGTTACTGTTACAGAGCTGAGCGTGCCATAAATGCCCTCTGAAACTCATTAGTGTCGCAGGGCATCAGGGCTCAGATGTACTGAACCCCCCCCCCCACCTCCACGTTAAGGTAGGAGCACTGCTTTTCTTTTTATACGCCTGCAGCAACGAGAATGACACGTTGGCTTATGGCTTGGAGGATGGGGAGAAGAGCTTCTGAAGCCACCAGCCGTGCTCAGCATCAGCTGAGTGAGCTAATGCAATGGATGTACCAGCTGGATGTATGCGATGGATGTACCTCCACCAGCTGCTCTACACAGGGTACGACCCATTAGCGCAGCAGAGCTGGCTTTCAGGTCCATTTGTTTAAGTGCTGCTACCACAAGCAACCACACAGCATCCAGAAACCCAAAGACTACAGCGGTTCAATGGGTTATTTAAAACTGTGTGGCCAATCCATTAAAAATCCTCTCTGAGTACAGGATAAAACCTTCAGGGAAAATGGGGAAGGTGACCCTTACCAGAGGGGACACAGTTCAGGTTTATTCCTTTGAGCTGGACTGATGTGACCTCAGGCTATCGTACCTCTGAACGGCAACGGGGGCCCCTGCTGAAAGACAAAGGTCACCAAGGACGTGGACTTGTGGGTCAGTATTTTTCAGCACAGGCTGGGCGTGGGGGGAGTGCCTCTCATTTAATTTCTCCGAGGCGAGGGACAAGCTTTGGAGGAGCAAAGCTGAGTCCGTGTCAATGTGGTGCTGAGGGACGTGGTTTAGCAGTGGGCTTGGCAGCGTTTGGTTTATGGCTCGACCTGATGATCTTAAGGGTCTTTTCCAACCCAAATGACTCTATCATTCTAAGGTCATGCTCCAGCTGAGATGCCTCAGCACAAGTGATGCCCAGCATCACTGGGAGCAGAAAGGTGGCACTGCCAGGACAGCCACGTGGTGTCTCAGAGATGCTCACTCACCTCCCCTGGCCAGAAGAAGTAAAACTGAGAAGTATTTTAATAGATAAAGGATTCAACAGTGAAAAGGCACGAAACCCAAGGTGCTGCCTTTTTAGGGGATCTTGGGTTTAGCAACCTACCTGCTCTTTTTCTCCAGTTTCACTCTGCAGTCATCCCATCCTATCAGGCAGTATGTTTACAAGCGCTGAGCAGCAGTAGATGGGTTTGCAGTTACACAAACCGACGTATTCAGCTACACGTGGCCAGCTCACCAGGGAAGCTGGGACGCATCTATCGCAGCCAAGGAGCCAAGTCTAGCTTGACTTGTTGGCACCACAGAAAAACTGGCAGCCTGCTCATTGTCAGAGGGCAGACGTGAAATAAATTCAGCGATCCTGCAAACTTATTTCCATAATTCATGCATATATCTTAAAACAAAAGACTAACCAAGCCAGAAACGCTTATGTTTTATCTGCAAGTGTCAAGATGGGTGTTGCAATGTGAGTAGTTTTCTTCAGGACTTTTGAGAGTCTGGCAGATCTGGCAAGACAACGGCTCTTGTCCCCAAGTCCCTCTACTCTGTGCCATGGTACAAACCCCTATTGAGCCAGGGGCTGGAGAAAAAGCTGCAGAGGAAACTCCTCAGCAAGGAACCCTGTGAAGTCCACTGCTGACTGCTGGGCTTTGGCATATGTCCACATACTCCTCACCACGACTGGTGGGAAGTCCCATCAGCAGCCACCGCCTCAGCTCCAACTCGGGTGCAGGAGAAGCCCGTGAGCGAAGGGGAAGAAGGGGATTGTGCCAGCTCAGTCGCCAGCAAGAAAATTAACGGTACCTTTAAAATTAGGGTATGGATTCACAGAAACCTCTGCTAAGAAGCTGTTAACGCTGCCGTATACTTCATCTTTCCCTTGCAAGGAAATGGAAGGCAAAGCACCCACCTCTTCATGCCTTAGGTCTCCTGGCACAGGTCTTTATCCCCATCTAAGCAACAGCCCTCAACACAATGCCAACCACAACCTTGAACGTGACCCTGGTGTGACAGCAAGACTTTGAACTTTCCCTTCAAAAAATATTCTCTCTCGACACATTAGGGACTTGAGCTGTACTAGTGATTAATATTTTGCTTGGCTGATCAGGAAATCAGGATTTAGTTCAGCTTCTTGGGTCGGACTCAATGATCTTTGGAGGTTCCTTCCAACCCCTAACATTCTGTGATTCTGTGACACAGCCCAAAGGATGGCGAGGAGCTGGCACAGGACAGCCAGAGCAGCCTGAGGTGATGCTCCAGGTAAATCCTACAAAGGCATTATTGTACTTCCAGTATTTTCTCCAGTAATCTCTCAAGATGGAACCACCCTGCTCCCACTTCCAAAATCTGAGTAAGATGGGCCTGCTGGGAAGAGAAATGACAAAACGAATGGAGCGACCTCAATTTTAAGCTCCTTGTTTTCATTTATTCTTTCAGAAGAAACTGCTGCAAACACTGAGAAGTGTCCAACCCTTCCTCCCTGATGGGCACTCGTGTGGCAGAAAACTCCACTTCTGACCAAAGAGGGGGACTAAGACAGGAGAAAGCTCAACAGCTGCCCACCAGGGTCTGGGAGGAAGGAAAGTTTTTCCCCATTTATGATGTTTTTCTCCTCCTGGGACTCCCTGGTGAGGATAACTTCAGGGTAAGTCCCAAACCGGTTGGATACTGCTTTCCTAGGACAGTTTTTGAGGACCAAAATCACACTTGGTACCGGTTTTCTACACTGCCTCATGTCTAAGCACTTTTCTTCTCCATTGGTTTGCTGATGAACACTGAGCTAGGAATCACAGATGATTTCAAACTGCTCCCTAAGAATAGAACCAAAAAAATGCTCTTTTCCAGCACGACAAGACTGAGAGGAGCTCCTGCTCTGCAGCCTCCCGTTCCTTATTTCTAAAATTAATGACTTGTTCATCCCTGACAACAAGAGCTAAAAGCAACCCTTGCCCCCAAGACCTTCCTGCATAAAAAACAGGCAGAAAAGTACCACCCTGAATAATCCAGAGGAGGAAAAGCAACTGTTCACCTTTCATTTCTGTCATCATAAATACGCAGCTTCTGAGTTTTGGGATAAGTGACATTTGCAGAAGGAACGGAGTGGGTGAGCGGGACGACGTGCTTCCCACCAGCATTCTGGAGCCCGCGCCAACCATTCCTTCAGCCCCTTAGTATATTATTAACCTGCTTTCATAATGATCTGCATTTCTCTAGAGCAATGAGCGCAGCACAACCCCAGAACCTCCCGCTCTGCTCGGTGCCAGCAGAGGTGGAACATCTGCACGCGGCTTTATCTCGCTCCTCACGTTATGTTTCACAGATCTCCTAAAATATTCCAGACAACTGTGGTTGTCCACCCCTGTCAACAATTTCTTCCCTACTTCTGACTCTGGACTTAATGAGACTAGAAAACATACGTGTCCAAGAAATATTTTTCCAACCAAATCCATCTATGGTCAGTCTTTCCTTTGCTTTCTTGGGCTCTTTCTTCTTCAGCCAGCTGAACAAACCTGGTTTTTAAGTAGGCCATCAGCAATTCTTTTTTTATTCCACAGCTACTGATACAGGAAAATGCTGCTCTTCTCTCCCTTCCTCCTGCACCAAAGGACATTCTGCTTATTTTTTTTTCCCTTCTTTTCTTGTTTAGATTAGACATTGGAGAGCCTTTAGCTTATCTATGTGAAGGCTTCTCCTGAACCATCCCCAAGAACACCTGCTGGAGAATGTGGTATCAGCCATTCAGATTAGGCAGCTACATTACTTTAACCAACTATTTTTACTATTGTCTACCAAGACATCCAGTGTATTTGCTTTAAGAGCTCAGCTTCTTCAAAGCCTCTTAGGAACAATAAATTCTCATGATCTCTCAAAGGCAAGTTAGAGGCGTGTGATCGAGTTTCTGAATGAGGCGATCGCGGACAGAACAAAGAGTTCCACGCTGTTATTTTAATGGATTTTCAATTCTGTGCCAGGTCAGTAATCCTTTTTCTTCCAGTGTCACTCAGAGACTTCAAAACCCACAGCTGGGGTGGAATAGTCAGTGTTTGTTTTATCTAGGAGGACATCATACGGCGTGGTTCTTTCTAAGCAAATCAATTTATCTGCTGTTGACAGCAAGTATTCATCAGCGCTGATGCTGAGTTGTACTACTCGGGAGGTTACCAAGAGTGCACTAGGCACACGACTTCCAGCTATCAATTTGACAAACACCCTAAACCATTTTATTTGCCTTTATTTCCCTTCCTGAGGATCGACAATCCATCAAACTTACCATTTGCAGTGTGCTGCACGGCACTTCTAGCAAAGGTTCTAATACCATAAAAGCAGAATTGTTGTTTAAGAATCACCAATACGAACACGGAGCTAAAAAAAACCCCAACACCCACCCCCCCCAACTCTGATACTTTCAAAAATATTCCTCTTTGTAGCAGGAAATGAAGTTTTGAATAAGGATTTAAGGCTGGGCTTTATTTCAACACGTAATTTCATCCAGGCACACGCCGCAGCACTACCTGGAAGCCGACTGCTCTTCTGAATTGAGAAAAGCAAATAACACCCAGTTCGGGTACCAAAGGACTATTAGCTGCATGGATCGCTTTTCTTTTCATAGGCACGGCAACGGAGGCAGGCAGATGAGATGCTGGTCTCCAAGGATCCCAACAAGGCTAACGGCAAAGCTGGGAATAGACCCAAGGTCTCCAAATGCTGATTCAAGCCGTGTTGCTGCTGCTCTGACTCATCCTGGGAACTGTTTGCTAAACACTCTGGAGCTGTTCAGAAGTTCCACGTGCTGCGTCAGCTACTCGGGCAGCAGAAGCGATTCCAAGTACTCTTAAGGTCAAGTCATCAGCCTTGGCATTGATCTTTTCAGGAAGGTCTAGTGTTTGGAAGCCTTGGAGGGTTATTTCTGGAGTCTGCCTACATTATACAGTAGCTGAGATTTACTGGGAGATTAGCAGTGGTACTGGAAGTCTGTAATCCTGCTGCTAGCACAAGAGGCAGGACAACTCCCTAACTCATTTGAAACGTTCAGACAGCAAAACACAGGATTTGTTTTGCAAAAAACCAACCATTTTGGCCAGGAGATGAGCAGGGCTTTAAAACCCTTTCCTACGGGAGTCTGCAGCCAAGGTGTAACAACCCATTTATACTTTCTTTTGGGTTATAAAGATCGTTTCTTGCTCTTTTCTCCGGCGATGAGAGAGGCAAAAAAGCTTCAGCTTCAGCCATCAGTGCAGTGGATGTGACACACTGCTTGGAAAAGTCTCATCCTTTACCTTTCTCAGGAGGATACTGAAGCTAAAACTGTCTCCATTTGTCAATTACCTATCTGGCAGGATTACTTGAGCACTCAGGGGAAGAAAGATGAGACAGATGAGGTATTTTAAGCAGAGCCAGCACACTTTACTGGTAGTCTGTAATGCTTACAATTTGCAAGGAATATGATGACTACTGTGTCCTGAACAAAACCAGGCCTGGCCACTGCGTTCCGTCCAAGAAACTCCATGTGGGAGAGGAGAATATCAAGTCTTAATATTTATTTCTGCAGGCATCACACCCTCTCAGCCTTGCCATCTGGGTGCAGAGAGGACAAGACAGTACCTGGCAGAAAAAAACAAGCAAAACACATCCCGGCAAGAATCCAGAACAAAGCCTGCCATTTTCCTCTCCGAAGTGGGAGCAGGTGAGGGGAAGGCATTAACTGCTCACATCCTCCCCAAGGGTGTAGGAGGAGCAAGCTCCTCAGATTTCAAAGCACCTTCCCCAAACCACAAAGTAAATCTCAGCAATACAGTAAAATTCAAGCTGTAAATCACACCTACGGTAAGCGATGGTGTTCTACACGATCCGCTCTTGCTGTAAGAGCAAACAATTTGTGTTTCACTCAAAAGGCTACCATCTGTTTTGGGGAATTCTCTAAGATGATGCCTGAGCACACACAGCAGTCCCCTCCCAGTCTGCGCCTCTACCCACCGTGTGATACCTGCTCTGTTCAAAAGGGAACACTGGTCAAACACTCAGCAATTTTTTGTTTTCACTGCTGAAGAAGAAAAATCCGAATGATTCTGGCAACGGTGTCGTGTCATAACATTTGTGAGGATAAAGTGCAATGGCTGGGAAAGATAAACAGAGTGAAAGGGGAGTGTGTTTGATGTAATGGGAATTTAATGTTAAAGAAACAACCTTCCTAAGGTAATAAACCTTCTTCCAAAAGTTTTTCTCTAGACTCTCCCAGTAAGCACTTGAACACACACATTTCCCAGCAGAGCAAGTGATGGAAAGCAGGAGACCTTCCACCAGGTGCCATTACAACTGGCATTTTGCTGAGGACCAAGAAGAACCTGGAGCTGAACGTTTCCATACCTGTGAGGCAAGTCTCCTCATGGCCTCTTCCTGGCGCCGGCGCATCTCGGGAGTCCCTGGGCAGCTCCCACTGGTGATGGACGAGTGAGCAGAAGGCGGCTGGGTTAAGGGCAGCTCTCGGTTTGCATCCACATCTGTCCCAAGGAAAGAAGTTATGAATTGCTACAGGACTGTTGTGATTACAGACCAGGCAGCTGCCATTTGCTAGCAGGTCGTACATGGCAGTTAAAATACTGGGACATTAATGAAGGAAGGCTGAGGGACCTGGGGCTGTTGAGGCTGGAGAAGAGAAGCCTGAGAGGGGAGCTGATGAATGTTCACAGATATC
>JANIJG010025306.1:0-14962 GCA_024611175.1 Megaceryle torquata
CTAGTTTTGTCCTGCTCTGGCACGGGGGTTGGACTTGATCTTTGGAGGTCCCTTCCAACCCCTGGCATTCTGTGATTTTGTAAAGATAACAATAACAGGGGAAAACTGAGAGGACTGAGAGCCAGAGCCAGTCGCTGCTATGTCATGGCCTCAGATCACCAGTAATGTGGAATTACAGGAGATACACTTGAAAAATAAAAGGTTTTACTAGAGCCTTCCCAAATCATATGAAGGGACATTGGTAAAGTGATAAGCTATTCATGGACACCAAAGCTTCACATCTCTTGTACGCTGAGGAATTTTTCTTTTTCTCTTCTCTGACAGGGGCACAGCAGCATAGCAGATATTTAGATCTTCATTGCTGTGTAGGAACAAAATGCAACATTATGGATATTTCTGCTGAGCAGAACTGGGAGGAGAAAGGAACAGCATCCAGTGTCAGATGGGTGTCTGCCTCTTAGTTCACCATTCGTTACAGCAGATGCTGCCACCACTTACTTGATAATCTGCATCTGGGGGATAGTACTGGAATTGTAAGAACTTGTTATCTTAGGCAAAATACTTTATGATTTCATGCAATTTATAAGAACATGGCTTGGGTAAGAGAGATCCATATATGTTTATCTTTCCTTGTAAAACCAGCTATATTTGACAAGTTCTGAAGAGATTCCTCATAGACAAAGAAAGAAGAGAGAACAGTTATACAGCTGCCCCTGAAGAGAATGATAATGCAGCCCTAAAAAACGACATGATTTCTTCACCATTAATTTAACAGAGACAGTTGTTCCCGTGATGGACAGGCTTCTGTACTCCCTAGACAGTAAGACTCCCCAGTTAGAAGCTACTCTCCTGAGTCTCGGGACATCTTTTGGTTTCGTGATTTATCCAGAGCTGCATGATGGTGAAGTTGTAAAATACTCTAGGAAATTCTCCAGAGGGTGCCTACTGTTCCTGCAGAGCTCCAGATGCAGCCAGAAATACATTAGCCCTCTGTTATCCCAAATCTGAGGCTGCACTCAGAAAACTGCCTTTTCCGTTTCCCCTGCTGTCTGTCTCGAGATCAATATCTCCAGGTGAAAGAATTACATAATTCATTTTTTTCATACGCATGCTGCATAGCGTACAACTTTTTATAATACATAGTGTGAAGCTGCTGTTAGACTACCGAATGCAGTGTATGGATCCCATGGCTTACAGAGAACACAGAATGGGGAGACAATTAGTGAACATGATTCATTCCCTTTTTAATACTAGGGTCTTTGTGACATCATCTTTTGTTTCTTAAAGTACTGCAGCAGAGCTACCTACACAATCTTGTGTAATAATCTATGTCATTGTGTGTCAGTCTGCGAGGGAAATTGCTTCCTTGCTCTCACTTTATTTGACATTAATGACAAGTAACGTTTCCTTTCCCGATTATACTCACCTCCCTGTAACTGAGCTTTTTTTCTGCAGTAGTTTTCGCTGAAGGCTGTTAAGAGTTCAGATTAAGACACACTTCCTTTGCTCTCCTCTCGTGCCTAATGAAATAAATGGAACTTTTAAAACATGGTAATCTTGACCATACATACTATTGTACGTGATGTCATTAGAGTAGCGAGTTATCATTATGCAGATGTCCAATATTCTTTTATGAGTGAGAACTCAGTATTCATACTGCAAAGATTTTTGTTTGGTTGTTCAGCAGCAGTCTTTGGTATCTGTAAAAGCAGAACTCTGAACTCCTGCTAGGGTAATGTCATTTCAGGCTTTGTAGTACGTTTATAAATCTAAACCAATGTGATGTTGTCACATTCACTCTTACCGACCTTTTACAAAGGCAGGGAATGATAAACCATGGCTTAGAAACCCATTCACAAATAACAGCTTTTAATTTCCAACAATTACCTACAGCTCTTGGGTTTGACACACAGCAGTGTTTGTGAAAGGAGAGTGTGACCGTGTCATTTCTCTTGCCACGCAGACTTTCCAGCCTAGAAATCATATTTAGGGGGTTGTTCTGCAAGGACCTGTCACATTCTCATCTGACGGCTCTGGGCTTCACTGCAGAGCTAGTGCGCGTTTGTGCCTCCCCACGCCTCGTCCAACTAAACCCAACACCTCGGAGCGGGACGGAGATGTCTCCTGAGAAATACTGCATGGAAACGCCGCTTGGCATCCTCTCCCACACTTCTAGACCCGATTTCTGAGGCTGCCGCTTCACGGGGTGACCCGTCCCTGAGGTACGCGGCCCGGCGCGGAGGTGAGGGGCGGGCAGAGCCCGGCCACCGCCCCTCAGGCGCTTTCAGGATCCCCCACGCTTCTTCGGCGGGAGTAGCCGCAGAGGAGCGCACGCAGAGCTCGCACCGCAACGGCGCGGCCATCGCCCCGCTTCCTGCGCCTCTCCTCCGACACCGCGGGGAAGGGCCGGTGCGGGGGAGGTCACCGCCCGCCCCGGGGCGGTGCCTCCCGCCGGAGCCGCGGGGAGCAAGGCGGCCTCTGCCCCTTTAAGCTCCAGCTGTTCCTCTCGGCGGCGCCTATTTTTAGCTCGTCCTCTTGGTAGCATCCAGCGCTGCCCCCTATTTCTCCGCGCTCCCCCCGTCCCCCCCCCCCCGGTGGTAGGTTCCACACGGCGGCGGCGGGGGGACTGAGCATGTCCGAACCCGCTCGGCAGCGGCCGCCGCGCCGGGGCTGCGCTCGCGCGCCGCGCTCGCAGGGCGGGAAGGAGGGTGCGCGGCCGGGGGCCGCGTGAGGAAAGCGCGTGCCGACAGCGCCCGCAAGTAAGTTTTCCCGGGGCTGCGGGAATCCCGCCGCCGGGGCCCGGCGGGGGCGGGGTTTGGGGCGGCGGCGACGGCGGCCGCCCCGGGGTAGGGGCTCGGAGCGAGGCGCCCCCCTGCCCCCGGGGGGCTGCCGTCGGATGGGACGCGCGGCGCGACCGGTTGCCTCTGTCCGCCCGGCCGCCCCCCCGCGCGTCCCGGGCCGCCGCAACTTGTCGGCTGCCTGTGGCCCGTTCCCGGCGCCTCGGGGGGCAGCGGCTCGCCCCGTGCTGCGGGGTCCTGCCGCCTGGGACGCGGGCCGCGGCCTGCCGGCTTGGCCCCAGCGAGCCCGCAGTGCGCGGGTCGGCGACCGGCGGCGGTTGAGCGCGTCTCCTCGGTGCGTCTGGAGACCCCGCCGCCGCGCTGCGTCCGCCGCCGAGAGGGACGGGCCGGCGCGGTCCGAGCGCGGTCCGCGGCTGTGAGCGGCGCAGAGGGACGCGGGAGGCTGCGCTCGCCCGGCGGGGAGGATGCGATAGGGAACAAGTAGCCGCGCAGCCAGTGCATCGTCAGGATTAGCAGGGCTGCGGTGCTTGAAGGAGTTTGGGATTTAACAGATGGTACCGCAGGGAAGAAAGTGTTCGCTGAGAGAAACCGTAAGGACGTACGGGTTTGCTTTCTCCTGTGGCAGTTTATTCGGGGTGTTCTCTTAGTTTAGTAGCGGTACAGTATTTTAAGTCGCCTGTCAGTAGCAAACAAATACCAAACTATGGCCCTAGGGTTTGGTTTTTTTTTTTTTGTTTTTTTTTTTTTTTTTTTAATGGGATAAAATGCTTGTTCTGTTGTTCGGTTCACGTGTGAAGCCGGCTTGAACATGGTGTGTTACTGATATTAGGGAATGTAAAGTTCTTCACCTAATGTTTGAAAGTGGCACGATTTAGTTAATTTCTTTTCCTGTGCTCTGAAATGAGGAAAGGTTTCGGAAACTGATTCACTACTCAGCATCCCTTGCTGCTTGCAAAGTTGTACTAGGACAGCCATCTAATCAAAATGATAAATTACCGGGGAAAGGGGAATTTGAGGAGCTGTCTGTAAAATTGAGCATCACTTATAAAAATTCCGATGCTTAGTGTGTAACTGGTAAAAGAATTGTACTTAGTGAGAGCCAGGAAGGTGCTCTTGGTGGACGGTCTGTCTTAACTTTCATTAGTTCATTCTGATAGGCATTCTCAGTTTAATGACCTGACTTCTGATGCTCTTACAGGCATGATTATCTTGCACATTGACTTAGATTTGGTGGAATAGTCAGAGAAGACTATTCGTATAAGCTTAAATGTCTGAATTTTAAGCCTCACCAAAATTTAATGTATTTTAAAGTTGTTACATACTCCAAACTTGCCGTCCCTACTGTGCATATTCTTGATTCTGTTAATTAGCGTTACTGCAGTGGAGACAGGAAGAATGCTGTGAGATTGTGTCTTGTACCTCTGCAGCTCTTCCCCTCACAAATGAATCACCAGCCCCCACACCCCAAGACAGCCCCCAAACAATAACAGTTGATCTGTGTGTTTCTGAAAGCTAGTCAGTGTGTGCAACTGGGATCTGACTTGTGCGTGAATGAACTGCTGTCCTGTCAGTTCTATTTTTGAGTATGCAATAATGGGGGGAAAAAAACCAAAACAAAACCAGTCTTGAGTAGATGCCTTTTTCTTTCTGCACAAGACCGTAAGAGAATGCAGCAGGAAAGAACAGCTTGCATTACCTGTGTTGACAGCGCAGTGAAAAATAAGGAGGGAAGTTTTTGTTTGTGGCAACCTGCCATTTTTCTCCTGACATTGGATTTGGGCTGAAATAATACCAGGTATTAAAAAAAAAAAAAAAAAAAATCTGTTGAGAATACCAGAATCCTTCAAAGTCTGAGTGTTTAAAATGCCTTTCCTTACATTCTTGGAGTAATATTTTAATTATTTGTGTTGCATTTTACTGTTACAGCATTTTAATACTTATAGTTCCAGAGCTCATACAGATTAATAGAATTATTTCAGCATCCTAACCAGATAAACTTTCTTTGTTAGTCAAAACATATGCTGGTCGAGCATATAAGCATATCCTTATACTGTGGTATAACTCTCTAGAGTCTCAGTTGATTCTTTGTTTCTTATCCAGGTCTGACCCAACTACTGAAAATGAGAATATTATTTGAGTGGCAGTGGAGCTACATATTAATTGGGAATGTCTAGTTAGCAGCTGAAACGTTTGCACAAATTTATTTTTCCCTCCAGGCAGAAAAAAGTAATTCTGTCTTCTTTCTCTATGCATGTCTTCTCTTGAAAACTTATTTCTCCGTTATTTGCTTAATCTAAGGAAATATTGTCCATGTGATTCTTATTTTTTAATAAACTGTCATCTCACATTATAGGAAATTGTATATACTCCTCCCCCCAGGGTTTCGAGGAATAACAGAACTATGGAAAGAGGTGCTGGTTTTTGTGTGTGTTGTTTTTTGTGGTTTTTTTTTTAGTTGAATTTGATTTAAAAACAAACAAAAAACCCAACAAAATAAAAAAACCCTATTAGTAATGCCTTAGGAAATTTTCATAGTGAAGTGATTATTCTTTAGGGCTGATCACTGAAGGCAGTAGTCCAGGATTGTCAGCATTACCTATCAGCTGTTGAATTACAAGTTCTCTTAGCATTTGTTTTTGTTGGTGAGTTACTGTAACTTAGTTCTTCTTCACCCTTCAGCGAGCTGCTGTTGTTTCTGAAGTTACTATAGCAAAAACTTTAAATTTAGCTTATTATTGAAACACGTGGGAAGTGACAATATTATAGAAACAAACAGTTACCGCTGACAAGCATGGCTGGGTGTCAGGTTAGCACAAGATTGCTACATGTTCATGAATAAGTTCACTCAGGAGATGCCAATACTTCTAATACAGCTATTTGCTTGACAGTTTAGGATAGCTTCCTTCTTTACTGCAGCAGATATTCATTAAGGTAGGGTGTCTTTCATCAGTGTGTGAACTGGGGCCATCAGAGGCATAAGGAGCGGTTTGGGATAGGCAAGGAATTGCACATGTTCCAAAGCTCTTGAAGAAGACCTTTGAGTGTTTGAAAGACACTTGTTATCTTTGTTCATTGGTGGTGGCTTGCCAGGAACAGACGCTCGTGTGGTGTACTGCAGCAGTGAGCTGTAAATTACCCTTTTATTCTAGCATCTGCTTCTGCCTCTTTTACTGAAGATTAGACATGGATATGGAGAACGTATCTCCTGGTTGATGTGTTATGGATGTTTCTAAGACAGGAGGTTACTGGATCTGCAGGTCAGAATCTTTCAGATTGTGCAGAGCCCTCTGTCACAGAGAGCGCTTATCTGTGGCTGCAGCGGTACAATTAGCGAGTCTGTCCTGTGTGTAAGGTTACTGCCTGTATCTCTCACTTACAAATGATGACCTCCAGTTCCTGCTTGCTTATGTTGCTTTAGCAAAATAGAGATAGGAGTATTTGCTTTTTTTTTTTGTTACTCTATTGTACTTTACTGTGTTCTATTGTGTTCTGCTGTAGTAGAGTTTGGAGAGGATGAAGAATTTGGAGAAAGAGACAAACAGGGTGGGAAATACATAAACCTGTGTTAATCTTCCACAGCTATTGTACTGAGAACTATTGGAGATTTGGCTCCTTAATTCTGAAATGGCATGAGGGGAAGGTCCCTTCCGCTTCACTTTGTTACTCCTCAGGAATACACTTGGGTATCTTTATCATTTGATGATGATAAATCATGCGGAGAGAAGGGGGTTAGATATGGGTGCAAAGGGAAGAGAGGACAGCTACCTACAAGCTGGATGTGTGTGATAATGGAGCTCCCAGAGGAGTCCTGAACACAGTTTACAAACAGGTTGTTTGTCACAAAATATGGACCTGTACTTTCTCTGGGGCTGATGTAATGTGTTGTCTGCAAAGCCTGGGGATGGTAACGTGGGAAAAAGGGGATTCTGAGCATCACGGTGAAGTGTGCCATGGTGTTATATGACAAGTGTATTTGTGCATGTTCATCCTTGCATAGTTTGAGGCCGTGAAAGGTACTCCAGTCTCTTCTTTATTTTCTTTGTGCCGGACCCACTTGGTTTCAGGTTTGAACTAATAAATCTAAGCCAATTTATATATTTCTGGTAAGCTTTCATGACAGTTTTGTTCCATATAATGTGGGTCCTGTTCTCATCAATTAAATCCTTTGCTGTTTATGTTTTTTCAGTCCTGTTTAATTTTTGAGACTAGTCAGTTACTCAGCTTTCTGTCACTTGGAAGTTATGCCTACTGTGCCCTAGATGCAGATGCTTTTCCTCAGCACACAGTAACTTCGCACACACAAAAAATGATTGGGGAAAAAAAAAAAGTTAATGCCCTAATAGGAGGGAGAGAACAAAGAGATCTTTAATGGTGAAGAAGGCACATGTTTTAAAATATTTTTCTAGTAAATCTGTCAGTGATCCAACAACAAAAGACAGAAGAAAGCACAAATTTTGAATGCTTTAAGCACAGCTTAAGCTGCTGTTAGCAAAACCAAGATTGTTTTCTGTGGAAGATGAGAACTTTGTTGGTCTGTGAGTAGGAGTCTTTGTCATGTAAGATCTACTGTTAAAATTTATACATCCTTCACTAATTGGTGACCAAAGAGTAACACTTTGGGTCATCCTGGGACATACTCCTTGCATCCTTCTGAAGGCACAGTTTACATCTGTGCAACCATGGACACACAATATTTCTTTCTGAGCATTTAAAGCAAAGCTGTAGTAGTTCTGGATCAAACTTGTCTGGAAGTTAAAGTATTGCCTCTTGGTCGTGTAGGTACCTTGCCTGTTCAACGGTACTACTTGTGCATGCTTTCATTTTGGAAAACGTTCTTGCAGCCATTGGGACAGGATGCTGGGGACCATCTTGTCTGTCTTCAGTGGGTGAGCTCACCCATTAAAACACCAAATTTGGAGAAAAAGAAATTATGTTTAGTGAACACATAGCATGGCTGCTTAATTTATATGCCTTTTTAAAATTTTTTTTTCTAGATGCTTTATTTATACAACTCCCATTCATTTCACTATGAACTTGAGTCGTGGAAACAGAGGAGAAGCAGCATTTGTCTTCTGTGCTTCTTTGTATAAAATGCTTTTGGGATGCATAAATGTGAAACAAATTCGTAGGTAAAACAGTTGTCTTAAGTACTTCTATAAATAATAAGTATCCAGAAACCTTTATGTAATTTGACATTAACATAAAGATAAGAGTTTGATACTATAGTCAGAACTCTTTCTTTTTTTTTTTTTAATCCCACCCACCCCCCACCAAGGCATAAAACAACCAGATTCCATGGAGACACCTTCTAAAATAACAGCAAAGAGATTATTAGTTATTCCTTAATCTAACATAGCTGTGCAAAACCTTAGTAATAAATCCTCTTCATATTTCATAAATAATACAGAGCATACTAAAATGTTAGTATTTATAGTTACTGCAGCAAAATTGGATTCACTTGTAAGTCTTCTTTATACTTCCTTTGTGATTTCTGAATTATTAATATTGTTATATTTCAGAAATTTATATTTCTATAATGTTAATATAAACCTAATCTATGTACTCATCTGAATCTGTGGCAGTTGAATTCCAAGTTGTGTTACGCATTTTGTTGCACTGAAAAGCTGGGACATCCACATTGTTGATACAAGCACATTTCAAGATGATTAATCAATGATTATCACAGATTCTGTAGCTTCTGAGAAGAGAAGCTGTAACCACTTGTAAATGCCCTTTAGAGAAGGGAACAGCTCTTATCCAGGACTACAAACAGCAATAGCAAGGAAAACAGGTGCACTGGGAACCAAAAGGCATTTGTTTCTTCTGGCTTTAATTCTCATTTGGGAACTTATCATTAGTCTCTGGGGGTTTTCTCTGGGTTTATGACACTGTGTTTTGGTGACTTTTTTTTTTTGTGTGTGGTTTCCCCATCTTGGAGTCAGTATGAACACAACTTCAGTGAAATATTATGGTCTTAGGGCTAATGCTAATTCCTTAGTAGTCAGTCTCAATTCTGGATGAAACCTCAAGCCCCTTGTGGTACTTTCTGCTTGAGTATTTTTCAAAGAATTAATTTTAAGTGTGGACTGAAATCCTTGGTAGAAGTAACTTCTGTTGCAATTAGTATATCACCATGGCAAAAATAAATAGTTTCTTTCTTTGCAAGCATTTGCATCCATATGCCAGAAAATGATGACAGTAGCAGGAATTAGCTGGTCTGTGTGGAACACTTGACCTTGAAACTCTTTTTCGTATGCAAACTGTCATACCTCCTTTTTTTTTTTCCTCCTTTTTTCACTAAGGTTTACCTCACCTGAAAGCTTATAACCTGAGTTGATGTTCCACTGAGAAGTGGAAGGCAAGTTTTGAAGTGGAACTAACATTTATAAAAGCTTCACAGCTCAATCAGTCTTTCTATTTACTTCTTCCCTGTGTCTTCCTATATGTTGTGTATCTATACTGTAAGCTCTCCACAGTGGAGCATGTGCATATTTACTTGTTTTAAAGGCCTGCACACAATCAGCTGTTTTTACAGAATTAAAGTGTGTGTTTTATGTTTATCTTCAAATTAAACTGTTAATACAGATTATCAAATTTGATCCTTTGAATGTAAGACGTTTCTCAGGTATCCCTGCCAAAATAGCTTTTTATGTACTTTTACTTTTCAGTGTAACCTTGTGCTTACTTTATCCTCAGACTGTACCTGAAGTATTTATTGGGTGTAAAGCAGTAACAATATCACTGTGCTGCATTGCAACCAAGAGTCTACCTCCAGGCACAGCTTTCCATGCGAAGCGTCCCTGTGTTCAGGAGTCCCAGAGGGCACAGCTGTCTGTCAGCTGAGTACATGTACTTTCATCTAAGAAGACAGCATCTAACAGAACTTACTCAGTTCTTGTCTATGGCAGCCGTGATTGAAAAAAAGTGATATTCTGGATACATTGTTTGTGTTGTTAATGTCTTTAAAGCATTCAGGCACTGGGATGTGCCTGGAATACAGGTAATGTTATTGAGCAAGTCAATCTAACTAAAATGCTGAAGCAAAAAGAGCCATCCTTGGAGCTGTGGACCATGAGAGAGATGGACTTGGATGAGCTGTCTGGTCAACATATTAATATTGGTTGGATGAGGGTGCTGGAGGGTGGTGAAGGTGGCAACATAATGGGGCTGAGGGAAGAAGACAATGGCACTGATCAGCTGGGAAGAAGTGCAAGTACTGAAGTCTGTGTCTTGTGAGGATAATGTTAGAGTCCACAAAGAATCCAGAGATTCCAATGTTTCCTGTCCTGTTGTGATTCCAGGCAAGCCCTTTGTTAAGGGTGTTTCACCCCATTTTTCTACCTCCTCACAACCCCTTAGCTCTTCCTTTTAACTTTTATTAAATTTGTATTTCTGACCTTTGTGGAACTTAAAATACTAGAGCTGAAGCTGCCTGGTTATCCAAAGTAAATGAGGACTTTTCAATTTAACTTTAGTCTCTGTACTTCACGTCTCTATCTGTAAAATGAAAATAATACTAGCTGTACAACGTAGTATGATATGAGATGAGTTCATTAATGGTGGTGAAATACTTTTAGTTTACTGATGATCACCTCAGAGAGGGGCTCATGAGGAAAGTAATACTTCTGGCATTCTAGCAGAGCTTAAGTAGAGTACTGTAAGGCTATAGACTGAACAACTCTGTTCAGACTAGGCACAGGGTACCTTTATCACTTACTCTGTAAACAGCATCCTTCCTGTTCTCTGAGCATTGCAGCGGTCCTGGTGGGAAGAAGCACTATGTGATCACATAGCTGAAAACTTATAAAGCTATTTATGCATCCTCTTTGAGAATATTGTTTAGCGAGTGAGACAGAATTAATTTACAAGCGGTCTTCATATTGGCAAGTGTGATATTTTTCCTTGCGTTCCATAAAGGAAGTTCAGCTTCATGCATCAGAATTGCTTCTTGTCCACTGGAAGACTAATACATCCATAGATTGTATGTGACAGCATCAGCAAAGGTCTGCAAAATGTATAAACCTGGTGATGGTGGGTAAGGATGCAGTTGCCCAGGTGGAGAAGCTGCATGGCTGGACGGAGCTCACAGAGTTTGAAGGGAGACTGACGCAGTCATGAAATGTAATCAGAAACTATCTCCGTATCTAGTTTGACACAGGAACGTGGCTCAGTGAACACCAAATTGTCTCAACTCCAGTTCTGTCACTATCTTCTAATGCAGCCACTGTTGCAGTTAAGTTTTCAGTGAGGCTTAGATTGTACCTAAAGATAAGACTTGACAGCACTGAAGCTTTAAAGGGGCAATACTGCAACTAAACAATTGTATTGGGAAATACCCAGAAAAAATACTCTTATTTCCCCGTATGTATTTTCCCCAAAACCTCTGTTTTCCCCAGATTTTAGGGTCCTATATGTGACATGTCCTAAAACTGAAGCACAGACAGAATGCAAACTTATCATGGCTCTTTCCAGTCCCTTTTTGTGCTCTCAGTCACCTCTAACCACTTTTGTTTCTCAGGTGTATCCAAAAAGGCAGAGGTTTTGCAAGGTGATGCGGCAAGGGGCAGGAGAAATGAATTCCTCAAAGGATGAACCACATGTCATCATCCCCTGTTACCTCCTTTGGGGAAGTAAGAGAGCAGTGGTTGGAACACACAGGGCTTTCTTCAGCTGGAAATAAATGAAATCTTGAAGAAATCTGACAGTTGGCATTGATAGGGAGGAAATCATTCCATCTCCATGAAATATGCAAAGGATCCCTCTCATTGCTTCTAAGTTCTTATAATAGCTGCTAATCACTTTTTGCTTTCTAATTCTCCTTCCCAGTTACTTTAATTACTCACTATGGGAAAAACACCTGTCCCTTCTGCTGTCTGGGTGAACCCAAGAGGAGAAAGAATTAAAAAAAATATATATTTTTTTTAACATTCCTTTATTCCACTTCTTTGTACTACTTGGTCATGTTCTAGGTCAGTTTTCTGGTTTTTGTTTTCAGATGCACACCTTTATGTAAACCAGTAGGTCTTTAGGTACTAGGAGGAGTTGGCTTTAAATACCTTCCTATGACAAGCACAATACCCCTTTTTTTCCAAAGGTATGTAAATAATTTTGAGGCCAAAATGAGCTGGATGGATGTACCTTTGTGAGGGCAGAAGCAGTCACCAATGTGCTTTAATGCCTGTCAGTTAAGTCTCTTCATTTAAGTGCGTGATCATTAGAAGGATTTTAAAGAATTGTCTGGAAAAAAGTGAAGATAATAGCTTTTTGAGGGGTAAATAAAAATGAATTGTGCCAGTCTACAGAAATACAGACTGAGATGGTGTGAAGCAGTGAATCTGGTAGAAGTAGCTTGTAGTTTTCCAGCTGCCTGCCTGACATTTTATACCACAGTGCTTACGCAGGGGCACCACGCAAATTTCAGTGCATCAAGTATTCTGTTTCCATGACAGGATTAAATTACTCAAGTTTGTTTGGAGTTCTGGACCATTGCAGTTTTAACCAGCTAGTGTTTTGTCACGTGCCCTTGTTTTGGAAGATTCCTATTCCATTTAATATAAACTGAAATGTAATAAATTAATGGCTATGACCATCTCTGAGCTGCAGCACCTCCGAAGCCTGCAAATTTGTTTAAGATACATGTAACTGATTAACTTGAATGACAATCTCAATACGTCTTAAGTCTGTTCTTAGTACACTGTTAATCTTACCTCTCTAGCAGGTAAAGAAAGATAGAATGATGGTATTTTCCCTAACGAAACCAAACTAATAATCCACTTCTTGATCTTGGGTAAGAAGTGCAACATTAGTCCTGAAAGACTTCAAATTAACTCTCCAAGCACACAGCCATTGAGCTGTGCAAGAGCACCTGAAAGGAGCACAAGAAGGTCTTCTTCATTCAGCTGGTAGCCTGTCACAGCAAAGACTACTGTTACACTGTGGTGATCATTCCTTAGCATGTGACATTTAGATAGAGTTCCTTTTCTTTTTTCTTTCCCGTTATCTTTTGTGTTACATTGTTTTGATATTGTCTCAACTAGGCTCTTGATGTTGAATAGGAGGTACTTCTATAGATCCATCAAACATGCATAACTTAGCATGAACAAAAAGTTTGACTCTGTGCAAATGAGTATTTTCATTTAGACAATGCAGTAACGAGTTCATGTATTTGCAAGAGTGCATGACTCCTAATTATGAATCCCAGCAAAGGATCTGAGATGGCTGTTTGGCTCAAAACTACTTCTCCCCCAACTAATTCTTTTAAACTGCCGCTGTATACTTTGCTTTTCTTGAATATGCAGTCATTATGGGTATGTTTTCTGTTTACTATTGGTAGTTTTCACACTTTTTTTTTTTTAAAGTGCTGATGCAAAGACATAGTTTGAGAGATCACTAGGAGAAGGCTTTCAAATTGTAGTAAGCTGTGAGTCCAGTCACATAAAGCATGATTTAAGTACAGTTGGCTAAAGGCGAGCTACAAGAACAACATTTAATTGCAAGTTTACATTAAGGTATTTATTAATAGAGCTTGAGAAAAGAGATCAGAGACTGTGGCTTAGTGTTTTACAGAGTACTACTGTGTTGAAATTCATGCCGAAACTTGTGGGGTTTTTTTCTTTTGTACAAGTCACCTGTGTTTGGAAGTTGTAGTTCTGATCCTCTCCTACTAACAGACACTGATGTTCTTTACCATGAATTGGTGACCTAAACCTAATACAACTGTACAGAGCAACAGTACTTCCTCACTGTAACAAAGAAATTTAACCTGTGCCTTAAATTGCTACTTCCACAGGGTCTAGAGTCTAGAACAGAGCCATAAGGGTTTGGCTGACTGATTTTATTTTAACAAATCGAGGGTGCTGGATAATTTTCCCTTAATCAGCTCTACTAATCAACAGGTGGTGAAAGACAGGTTCTTCCCATGTGTTAGTGAAGGGTCAGATACTCTACTGCTAACAGCTTTGAGCCATGTGTGGAGAATATTCCTACCTTCTGTTCATCAATAGGGAAGCAAACATTGCGTGTTTATATTTATATTGAATAAAATTAAGTCCATATGTATTTTTTGTTCTCTACCTTCTGGCTAATTGGTAGGGTGGAACTAAACTGCCATGGACTGGACATGCATGCTACCAAGGGTACCAATTTATTATTATTTTTCTAATCTGGTTTAAATGCACATAATTTTTTTTTTTCTGGTGCAGCACCACTGATTCTAGGATATGTTTTGCATGTGGCTGGTACCTAAATACTGTTCACCACACTGGGCAGACTGGGTGCAAATGTGTTGTGGGCAGAGCAGTCAGAGGACGCTGGAAGAGACCTGGCTCTGTGATACAAATCCTTGAGTACTTTAATTGCAGAATAGATAAGAACAAATGTCCTATGCTTGTTCTTTGCAGAATGCCAAGCCAGATGTGGGGAGAAAAATAACTTGCATAAACTAAGGTTTTACACAATAGTATTTTGTTTTACTTATTTGTTTTTGCAAATTTCAAGTAGTCTTACTGTTTTTGCTAGTAAAATAAACAGATTACAGGAACAGAGCATAACCACCCTTCATTCTCTTCCAGTTAATTTAATTCTTGCTAAAGTATTGTTTATGTTTGGAAAGGGATGATGTGAAGCAGTGCAATTCACAGTTCAAGTCTTTTTGTTGATATTGGCTCATATACAGAGTGACCTCAATAAAAACAATGAGTACAGAGTAGAATCTTTTGTTGAATCACTCATTATCTTTTAAGGTGTTCATTTTTTCCCTTCCCTTTTGTTATACAAAGGGTGAATTTAGTATTGTGAAGACAAGAACATTTCCAATTCCATGGTTGTAGTTCTCCCTTAATGCTATCAGCACAGTCATTTTCATAGATGCTCTGCATAATGTATCAGCATGGGCCAGATTCTCTCTTGACTCAAAAGCTGTTGTAATTATATTGGTACAGGCAACTGCATCTCTTACTTCACAGAATCTCAAAATGCCAGGGGTTGGAAGGGACCACTGAAGATCATTGAGTCCAACGCCTCTGTCAGAGCAGGACAAAACTAGAGCAGCTCACACAGACATGCATCCAGACAGGTCTTGAAAGTCTTCAGAGAAGGAGACTCCACAACCTCTCTGGGGAGTCTGTCCCAGTGCTCTACAACTCTTAGAGGAAAGAAGTTCTTCC
>JANIJG010025306.1:28178-65919 GCA_024611175.1 Megaceryle torquata
CTTTTATATTTTTATTGTGGGAGAAAAGCAAGATCACAAAATTGGTGCCTGCAGAAGGAAGAGGAGACATGTCAAGAACATGAGCAGGAACATCTTGTGATTTTCAGAGCTTACCTGAAGCTGTAAGAGATGGGAAAATCATCTCAATCTCTTATTCTCTAAATTGGTTTAGTCTTGCCATTTCTTAGCCTGAGGGCAGAAAAGGTCTAACAGCATTGAGGTATCTCCTGTACTGCTGTGTGACAGGGAGCATGGGGACGCTTGCATTCAGACTGCCTGATCTAGCTTTCAAGTTCAAGATGCTTTGACCCCACAGATGATTGATGGACTGATTTTATTGTTTTTATTTATTAGTCAAACCTTAAATCATATGAACCTAAGGAGTTCTCACACTAAAATAAATAGGAAGCTGGCTGAAGCAACCACAGAACACGTTAATACATTCTTTTTGAGAAGTGCAATATAGTGTTGAGTTTCCAGAATTTTCAAAACACTAGACAGGGAATTCTTAGCTGTGTAAGAACACTAGACAAAAACACCCTAAGAGAACAACAGCAAACTGAATGTTAGCTACTGATGCAGACTGCTGAGGAAGAGGAAAGAAAATATCAAACTGGAATATAGAACCAGAGTTGCCATCTATAATTCTGCATGAAATACTGCCTTCATTTTTAGGTATCCACATTTTAAAACACAAATTAAAACAACCAGAAATCTAGAAAACATGACCTCTAGGAAAACTTGAATCCTAAAAAAAGGCATACCAGGGAGACATATGAACAGTGCTCCAATATGTGAAATGCTTTTGTGAGCAAGAGGATCAAGAATTGTTCTTTGTGTCAGCTGGGAAAACAACAAATAAAGAGTTTGAGTTGTGGCAAAGACTATTAAATTCAGGAACACATTTCTGATGTCTAGACAAGCAAAACCGTATTTCAGATTGTATAAGGTACATCCTTTGAGGTTTTTAATAACATGTTGTAGTTAGGGCAGTATATATTATAAATGGCTTAAATAGGTCTCATTTAGCTTTGGGCAAATAGTATAAAATAAGTAGTCTCCTGATTACTTTTAGCTGTCTTCTGTGTGCACTGAATTTCTGACAGCCCTGTGATTCTTCATTCCACCTGTTTGCCAAACACAGACTTAACGTAGTTGAGCACAGTGTCTTGGGATGTTTTTAGTTTTGGGGTAATTCTTTCTTATTCTCTTTAGTTTTTGCTGACTTTTGTAAAATAATTTAATGTGTCTTCTAGAAATTGTTTCTTCTGTAAGAGTTAATTTTGTAACTTCCCAACTTAGCATGGGTTAATTTTTGCTTGGAAAGAAAAACAGTAGGACTTGGTCTTTAGAAGTGGAAAGTCACAATGTTTTTGCAGACAGTGTTCTCAGAATAGGACCAAGGGAGAGAAATTAATGAAGAGTTGCCTTTAGGGACCACAGTCATGCCTGAGCCTTTTCTGTTGTGATAAATCCACCTTGGCTTCAGCTGTGCTTAGTGGGATGAAAACTGCATAGTGCCAAGAAGTGGTATACCTCAGTTATTTACAAAACTGGAAGTTTAACCTTTGATCTGCACAACCTGCTCATCAGTTCTTACTAATATGGCCCAAAAGGTTTGAGAGTGGCACAGCCCACAGTCTGCAGCACTCTTATATCCAGTTCCAGCACTTCACTCCATAATCAGTTTTCTTCTTGAAAAGGAGCAGAAGTGGAAAACAGCGAATGGGATATATATGCATAGTGAAAAGAAAATAAGGTATTGTAAGTACTTGACAATGTCATTTCTCTATTTATGGCTTTCAAAAGATAGGATAAACCAATTAATGTCATTAAATGAATGGCAGTGGGCCAACTACAGTGATTATGAATCACTGGGATTTTTTGGTGTTGATAATATAGGAATAAACAGGTAGATGTGCCAGCTGAGTAGGGGAGACTTTTAGTAAGTGAACTGTCTGAGATGAAGTATTTGTAATACAGTCAGGAAAATCTGCAGTATCCTATCTTTGGATATGTTTTTCAACCAACTAAGGACTAAGCATAAATAGTCTTCACATTGTATTGAGTAAATGCCATTCTCTTTTTATTTTCCTCCTGTTGAACATCACAGACTAGGTTAAGTGAAAGTGCTTGAGTGCCTATTTAATAAGAAATTGATATATTGAAATTACTAGTTTATTTCCTTCTGTACAGTTAATGAACATATTTTCTTTAATTTTAGATATAAGTAAGTATATCTGGAACTCTAGCTAAACTGAACATCAGTATTATAGTATTAGTTCAAAAGTCAAAATGTGAAAAACAGAATCCATACGGTTTTAAGATTAATCTACTAGTGTTGTCTGTTGCATCTGCATCAGGGAAAAAAAACCCAAACCACAACAAACACACACACAAAACCAGAAAAACCAGACCAACCAACCAACCAACCAAAAAAAACATCCCAAAACACAAACAACAAAAAGCACCCCACAGCCCACAAAAAACCCCCAAACAACAAAAAAGCAATGCCTCTTAAGATGATAGTTAATAAACTCGTGTGCTTGACATATTCTACTTAGTCTATCCAAGCTGTACTCACTGTACTCCCTTTTGAGTTGGTCCAGATAACTACAGACAATTTTTTCATCCTTGAAAGGTTTCTATCTTGTGTTTTAGCTGACTAGAGACTCAGGTCTGTGTAATTTTGTTCCCTGCCATTAATCACATTTAGCAGACATTGTTTTTTTTTCTGAGAAGAGAGGACTTTTTATCTATCTGCTTGTGAAATACTGAACTGAGCTTACAGTGCCACTACATTTCATAACAGTGTAAAAGAGTACAGGAAAGATAGCAGCTCATCTGCTTTGGTCCTGGGAATTGTTTTACCTCTACATTTCTATTTCTGTGGAATTACTTATGATTCCTGCAGTCGTCCCTCTGCTGCTGTAAATTGTATCACTCAGTTGTATTTCGTCTGCAGCGTTAACAGATGATAAATAGAAATGTGATGCACAGTTTCTTAAATAGCTTGTAATCAGACAAAAGTAAGACTGCTGTATTGGGCTTCAGTGGCAAGGTAGTGGGAGTGGGGCTGCAGGGGTGTAGTCTATGAGAAGACATCAGGATCTGCCCCCATGTCTGACAGAGCTGGTTCCAAATGTTCCAAGATGGACTCACTGCAGGCCAAAGATGAACCCAACAGAGATATTGGTGGTGCCTCTGATAACAGAGAGGAATGACTCTGTAGACACCAGGATCAGTGAAGAGAGGAGGGAGAGGAGGTGCTCCAGGTGCCAAAGCAGAGATTCGTTGCAGCCTGTGGAGAAGACCATTAGAGGAAGCAAGATGCCCCCTTGCAGCACGTGGAGGACCACAGTGGAGCAGATATTTACCCTTCAGTCTGTGGAGGACCCCATGCCAGTCCAGGTGGATGTGCTCTGAAGGAAGCTGAAGCCCCTCAAGAGCCCATGCAGGAGCAGGCTTCTGACAGATTCTGTGGCCCATGGAGAGGTGCCCATGCTGGAGCAGGTTTTCTGGCAGGACCAGTGACCCTGCAGGGGACCCGAGCTGGAACAGTCCATTCCTGAAGGACTGAACCATGTGTAAAAGGACCCACGCTGGTGCAGTTCTTGAAGAACTATGGCCTATTGAGAAGGACTCATGTCAGAGTAGTTTGTGAAGAACTGGCTCTTGTGGGAGGGACCCCATGCTGGAAAAGGGGAACAACACGAGGAGCGAGGAATGGCAGAGACAAAGCCTTATGAGCTCACTGCATCCCCTCATTACCCATCCCACTGTGCTGCCTGAGAAGGGAGGTAGAAAGAACAGTGAAGTTGAGTCCAGAAAGAAGAAGGGGGGGAGGGTGGGGAGAGGCAAGATTATACTTTTATTTGTCACCATCCTACTCTGTTACAATTAATTTGCAATAAAATTATTTTAGTTTTCCCAAGCCAAGTCTGTTTTGCCTGTGGGGGTAACTGGTGAGTGAGCTCCCTGTCCTTACTTGACCCATGAGTTTTTCCATCTTATTTTCTCCCCTTGTCTTGGTGAGAAGGGGAAGTAAGAGAGCAGCTGGTGGGCACCTGACAGCCAACCAAGGTCAATACACTTGTGATGTTACATTTACTGTATATGTGCAATATGTAATCTGAGAGATGGCATCTTTTCTGTGTAGATTAAGAGCTGGTTTTAGAGTGCAGTTTAGAATGTATTTTACAGACATTACAAACATTTCTTAGAATTTTGTATTTTAATGATCATTTGAGAAGTTATGACCTAGATGTCTTTGAATTCAAAGTTGGTTTATGAAACTACTATTCAGGTGTTCACAGATGCTCTCCTTGTGCCAGTGTAACTTGTGCTGTAAACTATATAATTGAAATGAGTTGCTAACTTTTTTTCTGAAGTAAATGCTGATGTTTAAAAGATTTTTTTTTTTTCTTTTTTCGTGGGGATATTAATCTGATACATTTCAGCTGTCTGGTTTTAGTGTAGTCCTATATGGCATTATATTTGCACAACTAAAGGGACAGCAAGCTGAGGGATAGGTGTTAAAAACTAGGATGGGCCTGAAGAGAGTAAGACCTTGCTTGCTACCAGAGGCAGTTTGTCATCAAGCTATGTCTGAAAGCAGCAACCCACCTGCTGCAAGTCATGTTGGTTCCTACAGCTTTGGTGAACATTAAGTTCATGATCCTTCTGTGTTTACTTGGGATATTCTTGTTTTTCTCTGGGAGAAGAGGGATGGATAAATAGCATGAACTCCACATCTCATAGCAGCTGTAAATGAACCATTGCATCTACCATGTATGTCTCAGCAGATTTAGTTTTATCTTTAATGGTCATGGCCTTCAGGTGAGCTTTTGGAAAGGGTTTTCATAGCTTACTATTATTTTCAGTTTCCCTCCCTCCAGACTTCATCAGGCTTTATAACTCTTTGTAAATAAGGAAAACCAATGAAGTCCTTCTCAGTCCTGGCTACTCCCTGTGAGTTTTCTCTGTATGCATGTTGTTGTCTGTTCATAGGTATATCCACTACTTCATAATAAATAATTAATAGTCCAGCAATTGTGTCTAGAGGAGATAGCCATCCTTCCCTTGCCTTGGATTTCCAAGGAACTTGGATTTTAAGATTATCTAAAAATACATAGAGGAATGTCCCTTTATCATGAAATCATAGGAGAGAAAGCTGTGTGTGGTGCCAGGAGGTGAAAGAGGGCAAAATATCCAGGGCAAACATTTGGTTTTATCTGTCTTATTTAAAAATCCCATTTCTTTAGCATGCTTAAGAATTTTTTTCTCTCCTACTATAGTAGTTAGGATTTGCCCTGAATTGCCTGCAGGCAAAGGTGGGTAACCTAAGAGGGGATGAGTGGTAAAGCACACCTGCATTCCAGTACTGTATATCCTCTGTGGATTTGGTGGCAGAAGGTACACTTAACGTGACAAAGATACAGATATGGCATTGTACAATGTGGGAAAGGACGAGAAATGAAAGCAAATGGAAAGGAAGGATATCATGAGGCTTTTGTGATTGTATTATTTTAATGAATGGAAGATGAGGGTTTAAAAAGAAAGGATGAAAGAAGATCTTGTTAAGGATGATGGTCCCCGAGCTGTTACTGGGATGAGGCAGCAAACTGGTAATTCTTTTTTGTTGTTGTTGTTAAAACCAGAAATATTTAGCTTCATTTTGGAAGAAGAAAACATTTGTCATGGAAACTGTGATTCAAATGAAAAGCACACAGCAGTCATAATGTAATTAATTTGTAAAGAAAAAACTGAAGTGTAAGAAGATTAAATTAACGGGATTACAAATGTAATCATAACAGACAATGGCGTTAGATCTTTGGCAACTACATGGTTGCTGTAAAAGACTGCTGCCAGATGAGATAATCACCAAAAATATGAAGTTAATTTCTATATTTCTAAAATACCCTTCAGATATCAGAAAAAAAAGTGTTAATGGAAAAATACAGAATTGATACTTCTGAAAGGCCATAAAGTTGGCTGCCCTCATGTTTTACAGTAGGCAAAATGAATTATTTATTAAACTGGTGATACTGAACTGACTTTTGATCAACAGCAGATGACAGTTTATTTCACTGTATAAGAATTGATGTGAAAGACTTAATTTCCATTTCATATGAATCAGTCTTTAGTAACTACATTTTGTTTTTCTCTGTTTGAATAGGACTACATTTTATTGGCTTCTTTACTTTTTTTTTATTATTTAGTTGCTTAAGAAGCCACTAACGAGTTAGCTTCAAGAGCTGCCAAGCTAAATATTTATTTGAATTTTAAGGTATGCTTCCTTCGAGTGTTAAGGTAATTAAACAAAACAGAAAAAAAAATTAATCTAGTAAAGTATAAAGTATAATTTTGTTGTGTGTTCCATAAAAGTTTGAAGAAAATATTTTTTTTGTATTTTGAACTGGTTGGTTGTGCAGTACATGAAAAACTGAAATGAGTGACCTGAGGCAGAAAGAGAGGCTAGAAGTAATCAGTCTCGTTAGTATCCATGGGCCATTACACCTCTCCTGGTTAGTCCTGTATGATCCTAGTGTCTTTCACTAGATATATCTTGTGTTTCTTGAAATAGAGCTTTTGGGAAGATGATTTGATCCTACCTATGTATCCTGTTGTACTGCAAATTGCTGCTTGCTGTAAAACTATTTCTCACGTTGCTTTGTGTCTTAATTTTTCTATACTGATGTAAAAAATTGAAAATTAGGTGATGTTTTCTTGCTTTTTGTTTCAGATTGTATCAGATTACATCACTCATCTCCTTTTACTCTGAGCAGTTCAGGCTGTTAGATTAAAATAGCCTATATGGAAGAGGGCAGACATCTACAGGAGAACACCCAATGTTTTCAGTGCAGAGGGCAGGAGAGAAGCACTGACCTATCAGAAATGTTTGCTGAGCATCTGTAGGTGATCTGTAGGTCTAATGATTTATTAAAAAAGGGGGATGATCCCTTTGCTCAATCTGCTGGCCATGCTCCTGCTAAGAAAGTCTGGGATGCTGTTTGCTATCTCTGTGCCAGGGCACATTCCTGGCTTGCATTCAGCTTGCTGCCTCCAGGGCTCTTCCAGCCAGGCAGTGCTCAGCCTATGCCATTGCAAGAGTTTCTTCCTTCCCAAGTACAGGACTTTGTATTTGTCCTTGCTGAATTTCATAAGGTTCCTGACAGCTCATCCTTCCAGCCTGTCCAAGTCTCCCTGGATGACAGCACTGCCCTTAAGCATATCAACTGGTATCCCCTAATTTGGTTCCATCTGCAAACATGATAACAGCACAGTCCACTGCTTCCTCCAGGTCATTGATAAAGGTCTTTTGTAATTCTGTATGAACATTTTATGCCATTTTTATAAGCATAATACAGTTTCTTAACAGAAAATATTTCTGTTCTTGATATTTGTGCTCAGATTTGCATGGGTTTGAGCAGACAATGTGAATCTCAATAAATTAAGGTTAAATATATCTGGTGTAAATGAGAAAAGTTACTGAGGTTTTGTGATAGATCTACCATATAAAATGGCATCTTTAAGACACCAAGTTAGAAGTCACTATTGCTACTAAGAAGTTTCTTACTTTGGAAGTCATAGCCTTCAGAATTTTTCTCCAAGCATATAAATGATATTTCTCATGTGCTCCTGTGCAAAGTGAGCTTGCTTACTTTAAAAAGCTTTCCTTAGAGGTTTAATGTGGCTGTCTGGAAGAGAGTGAGGATGCTTCTCTCAGGCTGTTCTGCCACTTTGCCCTGGGGATGGTACTGTTACCAAAACCCTGGTAAATGAAGAACTCTCTAGCACACAAGTTAGCATCAGAAGGCAGGCATTTCTTTATTGTGGCGCTGGATGCATGGGGGATAGGTCCTTCCACCCATCGTGCATACTGTACCTGGCACCAGTCCAAGCTTGTATCACCCCTTGACATAAATAAGCATTAGTTTTCCCAGAAAGCCTGTAAATATTCATTCTGTTTTTGGGAACTAATTATCCTAAACGTGTAGTTGTTACACGTGGCCTGGATTGAGGGACTTCCATGGGGGTCTTTGGTGGTCTCTGGTGGTCCCTTGTTGAAGAGGGGTCTCTTAGTGTCCTTTGAGGTTTCCTTTCATATAAGGTCATATCTTGGCCCATCTCTCTGTAGAATCCTTCTTAAGTGGTGTCTGCTAGTCTGTGTGCTCCTCCAGGATGCCAGCCACAGCTGATGTCCTTGATTGTGTTCTTATCTGAGGTCCCATACAACATTTGCCTTCTCCAAGATGTGTCATTCACAGCTGTGGAATTTGGTATCTTTGCTTTCATTGGTGCTTGGGGCCCCTTACCATGTTTCTGTCCTTGATATATAGCAGTACCTTCCACTAGAGAGGGCTGAAGTTCAGCTGAGGGGCAGTAACTGACTCTCAGTTACCCTTCCTAAGCCGATGAAACTCTATAGGAAACATTTACATGCAAAAACTTTCTGTGCAAGAGAAGAAATGTCTCATGTCCAAATTAATGTTTCAGGACTGTGGATGTTGTCTACTTGGGCTTTAGTAAGGCCTTTGGCACCATTTCCCACAGCATTCTCCTGCAGAAACCATCTGCTCCTGGACTGGATGGGCCTACTCTTCACTGGGTGAAAACTGGCTTGATGGCTGTGCCCAAAGAGTGGTGGTGACTGGAGTTAAGTCCAGTTGGCAGCCAGTCACAAGTGGTGTTCCGCGGGGCTCAGTACTGGGGCCTGTTCTGTTTGATATCTTTATCAGTTACTGGATGAGAGGATCAAGGGCATCCTCAGTAAGTTTGCTGACGACACGAAGCTGGGCAGGAATGTAGGTATGCTTGAGGGTAGGAAGGCTCTATAGAGGGACTTGGACAGGTTGGATTGATGGGCTGAGGCCAGTGGTATGAGATTCAACAAGTCCAAGTGAAGGGTCTTGCATTTGTCACAACAACCCTCTGCAATGCTACAGGCTTGGGGAAGAGTGGCTGGAAAGCTGCCTGGGTGGAAAAAGAACTGGGAGTGTTGATTGACAGACACCTGAACATGA
The DNA here is from genome assembly GCA_024611175.1 of Megaceryle torquata. Taxonomy (NCBI): domain Eukaryota; kingdom Metazoa; phylum Chordata; class Aves; order Coraciiformes; family Cerylidae; genus Megaceryle; species Megaceryle torquata. The sequence continues at coordinate 37,205 of JANIJG010025306.1, forward strand.
GCCAGCAGTGTGCCCAGGTGGCCAAGAAGGCCAATAGCATCCTGGCTTGTATCAGGAATAGTGTGGCCAGCAGGACTAGGGAAGTGATTATGCCCCTGTGCTTGTCAGTAGTGAGCTTTCACCTTGAACACTGTGTTCAGTTTTGGACCTCTCACTACAAGCTGGACCGTGTCCAAAGAAGCTGATGAAGGGTCTAGAGAACAAGTCTTATGAGGAGTGTCTGAGAGAAATGGGATTGTGTAGGTTGGAGTAAAGGAGCCTGAGAGGAGACCTTATCACTCTCTACAACTACCAGGTAACAAGTGATAGACAAGAGGAAACAGCCTCAAGTCATGCCAGGGGAAGTTTAGACTGGACATTAGGAAAAACTTCTTCAGTGAACGGGTTGTTAAGCACTGGAACAGGCTGCCCAGGGAGGTGGTAGAGTCACCATCCTGGAGGTATTTAAAAGATGTGTGGATGGGGTGCTTGGGGAAATGGTTTAGTGGTAGGATTGGCAGTGTTACATTAATGGTTGGACTGGTGATCTCAAAGGCCTTTTCCAACTGAAACAATTCTATAATTTGGTGACTCTATCAGTCTTTTTTTTCAAAAAAGGATATAGTTGTGCCTTAGGGAGAAGGGAGATTATGCTGCTAGCAAAGTTTCTGCTGAGACAGGTGGCAACAGATCCAAAACCTTGCTTTTCTGATTTTTGCACCAGTTATCTTCAAGGGAGGATGCTTCAGCTACTCAGCAATTTTATACCTGTTGATTTTTCTCAAATAGCTTGTCCTGTTTTATGAGAAACTACAGCACCTTATTATTATTTATATCCAAGAAGAGACAGAAAGCATCAGAGCCCCTCAGTTAAAGTTCTTACAAACATAAAGGCAGTCTTTCTTAAGCATGTAAAATACTTAACAAATGGTAAATGCTTGCGAATGGTGCTTTTTAGTGGAAATGGAGATCATCAAATGACTGAATAATCTGAGGTGAAAATTTCCAATGTCAAAAGTTTCAGTGATGCTCCTGGGATCATAAGTGACTGTGCCATTTTCTGATCTGGGACCTGAACTTCCAGGTCACAGCCTAAATACTTCTGAAAATTAAATTAAGGACCTTGAACCTGGCTACTTGTAAGAGAAGAGGAACACCTGACTCAGCTCTTTGTAGTGACTTTACAGATTTAGGCTCCACATTGTATAATGAACTTATGTCTGAATGGCTTGAGGTACTTAATGTGTGCAGTGGGGCAGAGGTTCAGTTACAGTCCTTAATCTCATCCATGTTCTTTCTCTGAGCTACATATCTGACAGTGTAGACATAGTTTAGGCTCCCAGTTAGCTTGACTATTATAAATAGGGAACTGGAGTCTGATTTCCCAAGACATGCAGGGGATGCGCATGCCTCAATCCATTGATTTTCAATTGGAGTGGACGCTTGGCTTACTTAGAGGCTTTAGAATTTCCCAGTCAACACAGCTAACTTGAAGCATGCATTTGTTACGCTCGCACTGTAGAGTGACTGATGTTAGTGAGTGGCAGGGAGGATAATTGCATGGGAAGGAAAATGTGCTTCAGGCTGGTGATATTTGTGCTGCTTGCCCAGCTGCAAGGCTGTGATTCTGGAATAAGAGGGCATGGAAAAGAAGAAGGAGGTTCCCTTTGGCTCTGCAGCTGTACAAGTGAGGGAGCCGCACCAAAACAAAAACCTTACACAAAACAGCAAAAAAGGAAATGCTTTAAGAGCAACTGGTAAATTGAGACAAAAATGTCACTGCCCAAACCCATAATGAAATATGGTGGTGTGAAAATACCAATTCCTCACCTGGAGGTAAGAAGACGTTTTACCTAGTGTCATTTTATCTTGTGTGACGTGTGGATGTGAAGTCCCCTTGAGCATCTTAGGAATTTAGCAGGCAGTTTCTAGACAAAAATCCTTGTGTCAGTCAAGGTCATGTAATTACAACTTCTTCCTGATGGACAAAACATTTGTATTTAGATTGCACATTTACATTTAAAAAAACCCCGCTCAACTAGGATAGAATTTTTTATTTTGTAAGCTATGTTTTTGCTTTAGATTGCACATTTGGGAGTGGGGCAGAAAGGTTCATTACCATCAAAATTACATGTTGGGAGGGCAGTGGGTGTGTGTGATGGCATTCACAAGAGAAGTGAACACAAGCGTTGCAGTCTCATAGGAAGGGACCTGGTGGGGCAAGCCTGGAGCTGGAGGGGCTGGCACCTGCCTGTGCTCTCCAGTTGCTGTTTAGCTGCTCCTTAGGCAGTAAAGGATGGCTGTGAATAGGGGTTGCAAAAGGGACTCGATTTGTGGGGCCGGAAGCATGCAGGTCACTCAGAGTGCTGCCTGGGCTGAGCTTTGTGCTTGCTCTTCCCAGTTTGCGCAGCAGTTTGCGTCTCAGCTTCCAGTTTTACTGGGAGCTACTTCTGACACCTTTACATCCAAGCTGCTGCTGGGAATCATAGAATGAGTTGGACGGGAGCTTTAAAGGTCATTTAGTCCAACCCCTCCTACAATAAGCAGATCTTTAACTAGATCAGGTTGATCAGGGCTCCATCCAACCTGACCTTGAATGTCTCCAGGGACTGGACATCTACCACCTCTCTGGGCAACCTGTTCCAGTGTTTTGCCACTCTCATTGTAAAAAAATTCTTCCTTATATCTAGTCTAAACCTGCCTTCTTTTAGTTGAAAACCCTTAGTAGGCCTGCTTCAGGAAGCTTCTTAGTTATATTTATGATCACCATAGGTCCTTTCCAACACCTTTTGTGATTCCATGGTTTCTTTTTGGAAACATGACTAATTTGCTAAGATAGTCACTCAACAAATTGAGTACCAAAATGCAATTAAGATGTAAATTTATATAGCTCTCAATTCAGGAAGGTCTTGTTTAGTTGCTTTGGGGGTCCTGAATTTCACTCATTCACATGAATTCTCTTTTCAGGGGCAGGGGCTTTTAGATGTTGCACTACCAGGTAGCATTACACCTAACTCTTTTGTTGAGTAACTACTCTAACAGCCACCAGTTTAAGCCCTACCAGTAGGTTTTGGTCTTACGGGTTTTTTTTAGCTTTTATCTTTTTTGTTGTTAACCTTTACATTGTTTTACTAACCTTTGTATTCCTATGGAACTGCCAGGTATTCTCTGACATTGCACTGGAAGATGTTTACTAATGTGCTTACTGTTTCAGGATATTGAAATCAAGGTTCTGAGTTGCTTGTTCTAAAAATCTCTCTTTTCATCCAGGTCAACAGAAACAGCCTACTGCAGAGCAGTGCATTCATAAATGTGAAACAAGCCTATACCATCATGTTTGGCACTAAGAGGTCAGTTTTCACTTTGGTTGTTATGCTCTTCATCTTCAAGAGGTAATATAGCTGTTGGGACTCTGAAAATTTGACATTTTCTGAATGTACAAAATACATGAGCTGGATATGTTGCTGTTTCTGTTATGTTCATTGGTTTTCATTTGCTGTACAGATCTGATCTACTTAATTGTCAGGTTAATTGTGGCATGCATACCATGTAGCATACAGGCAAACAGTATCCCCAAGGCATTAGGGGTCACAGCAAGACTGCCAGAGAAGACACTGTACTAGTGCTGGGGGAGCATCCCTCCTGCTTTCTGGGTATGGAAAATAACATGAGGACAACAAAACACTAGTGTAAGGCAGGTTCTTTTCTGCTATTTTACCATACTGAATGTAAGGTAACCTCCATCTCTTATTCTGCATTATTCAGTGTCACACCTCAAATGTCTCAAAAAAAGTCAACTTTTTATAATCCATGCTGTCTACTTCCTTCATCCTTGAGTGCTCTTCTTAAGCATCAGGTATCATCTGTCTGTCAGGAGAAAACATAGCCTTGCTTCTCCCACAGTTCCTGCAGTCACACAATTCATTGCTGTACCTGTGGCTCCTTGCCAGGTTCCACCTTCTGCACCTATGTGTCTTCTCCAGCGGAGTGTGATTTCTGTGGAACAAAGATACTGTAGACACTGAATGAACTCCCTGATTTATTTATTTTTTTCTTGTTGGCAAGCTTTTAGGTTTTGAAGGCACAGGCACAAGGACTTCAACACTTGTGCTCCAGTGGTATGGCAGCCTGGTGAAATGTTTGCCCTGTGCAGTGGCAGATCACCTTTTATCTGGTACCTGGAGAAATAGCTCACCCCTTGTGAACTGTCGGGAAGAGGCAAAGTTAGCTTGCCCTTAAGAAGTAGCACATATGAAGCAGCATCTTTTCCTGCCTGTAGGAATTGGGGAAGGATGGCAAAGAATAAGAAAAAGCATCTTGGTTTTCACAGAATTGTTATGGTTGGAAAAGACCTTTAATATCATCAAGTCCAACCATTATCTAACTCTACCAGTGCCACTACTACACCATATCCTTAAGTATCTGAATGGCTTTTAAATACATCCAGGGATGGTGATTCTATCACTTCCCTGGGCAGCCTGTTCCAGTCTTTGATAACCCTTTCAGTGTAGAAGTTTTTCCTAATGCCCAACCTAAATATCCCCCAGCACAACTTGATGCAATTTCTTTCTTCTTGTCCTTTTCAGAGGCATCAGCTCCTGCGCCAGTTGTGCCAGGCTTCATTCAGTGTGAGCTGCAGCCTCCTCTGAGTCAGGGCCCTACCAGGGGCTGCCCAGTCCCTTGTGCTCCTGCAAGCTTGAGCACTGCTGCCTCACATGGTAACAAATTCAACAGGGTCTGTCTGAAGTGGTATTGGCATCTGACTCCAGACTCTCTTACCTTGTATACGATGCAAATGCAGTATATTTTTAGGGCAGTTTTTCAGGAAAAGGAAACTTTGGTATTATTTGTAAAGTACAGAATCCTTTGTTTTGTCAGTGTGATGAGTTTAACCTAAGTGTTGCTGAGGATACAGTAACAGAATTGCAGGCTTTTCATTTGAAAATTCTGTTTTTAATTGATTGCCTCTGCAGAACATTAACACTCGGGTTAACCAAAGACATTCTGCTAAGTGAAATAAATTATTGCATTGCATTATATTCAGGTGGGTTAGTTATTTTTGCCAGAGTTTAATATTACCCCATACAAATTTCTTCTGAGCTGATCTAAACATTGGTTTTTTTACTACCAGGATAGTCTTTACTTTTTCTTAGCATTATAAAGCAATGGCAAAATGAAGAATTGTGTGTGTTTGGTAGCCTTGAAATTTCATTATCTTTCTTTCTTCCAGATTGACACTTGATTAGTGTGCAAATGAAAATTCCTCATAAGGAATATTACAGACAATATGAAATTATTTTTCATGTCTGCTAAGGAGGTTTTATGAAAGAAGTCATATCTGGGGAACAGAAGTTCTTTGCCTCTCCACTGTACTGTGTTCTGCTATTTCTCACTTTATGCAGACTGCTTTGAACCACTTCACCATAAATAAAGGATTTCCTGCTTCTCAGATGAAAAGAGGCAGAGTGGACTTTCTAATAGTAGCCTTCAATGTGTGAACTGGGAAATTACATCAAGTGTTCATGAGCTTGGTACCATATTTTAGTAGGCAGTGATTGAGTACTTGTCAGGTATTTTGTTCTCCCAATTGCAGTGCGTTTTGAATATAATTTTCATAGAGGACTGTTAATTTTGAACAAGAAAATCTTGAGTCTCTATTGATCATTTTTAAAGGTTATAAACTCCTACAAATAGGCTGTCTAATACTATTGAGAGTTTTGAAAATCTTAGTTTGATACTGTATTTACTTGGAAATATCATGAGGAACGAAGCTATTTTTCTATAGGAAAGGATAATTTAAAGTTCATTTTCTTGTAAAAATAGTTTTTAATTACTTCTAATACATTGCTAATTATAATCTCTACAGAACATTTAACAAAATTACAAAACTCTGACTCAAAAACTGAATTGTCTTTTGTCAACAGAACTTTGTAAGTTATCAGGTATAAAGTATCTCAGCTCCTTTTTTTCTTGATACCTTTCTCTAATTTTGCATACAAAGTTAATTTTTGCTGGAAATCTGTTGAACAGAATGAATAATGACTTTTATCAAAGTGACTGACCTGTTGGAACAGCTTTGACAAAATAAATATGTGAGGAAGGTATTTCTCAGCTGCTTTATAAAAAGTTGTGTTGTTGATGTGAACTGAGATCGCTAACAAAGGGGTGAATTCCTCTTGATTTCAATTCGAGAGCTGGTCCCATGCTCTTAAATACTGAAGTATTGCAGTTTCCCTCTGTTGTCTTGTATTCTGCTCCTGTCTTTTTCTCTACCATGTTGGTTTTTCTCCAATTAATTAAATCTATAATAGACACCAGCACCAGAATAGCAGAAGTCAGTAGGTGTACCAGTGAGTTTCTGACATGTTGTATTATTCATGTTGTGTACTTATTTCAGTCTTGCAAGAGCAATTGCTGATACCATTGTCCTCCTGTGGAAGGAAAAAAATATGTAAATGACTTTAGGGAAGGGATTTTTATTTTGTGGGAACCAACTTTGTGTTGACGTTGCTCTGCAAAGATAGCCCCCAGATTAGCAGATCCTCGGGATTTGCAGTAAACTGTCTGACTGTCTGCGTACCCCTGGCATCATGATGGTGAGGGGTACTCTAACCTATGGTTATAGATGTTCTTCAGTTTGGAAACCTGATGTTGTATACTCAGACTATGTCCATAGAGCTGGAGAGTATTTATTCTGGCTAGCATGCTCAGTTCTCTTTTTCTTCTCTAGCCTAGATGAGAGTGCTTCAAAAGATGCCCTAAGCAACAAGAAAGTTAACTCCATCACAGCCAGACCCTGCACAGTGTTCATATACTGGAACTTAAGCTCCACTAAAATGGTTGCATATATAACAAAATATAGAGAGTAAATATTTTTACTTTACCAGCCCATCTAATAAAAATTTGGCTTCCTGTAAGTGCAAATAAAATTACAACATTTTTAAACTACGGTGAACAGCTTTTAAAAATTTGCTTTTAGCAAATGCATCCTTAATTATGAAATGTGAATTTATATTTTGATATAATCCTCATATTTACAAATTAAAATATGAAAGAAATTTCAGGCTGTTTGTATTTAGATTAAGTGATTAATGTTTTCTCAGTTATATTTTTACTGAAGTCTGTTTTACAATGAGGCTCTACTCCACCTCATGTAGAGCCTTTGAAAGGCATTTTCACGAGCTAACCTGCCAACCTGGCGTGTGTCCTGTTGTTACATGTCAGGTTTGTTACACCAGCTTCATGCTGTAGATGTAACAGTCAGAATTATTTAATTCTCCTATTGTGCTTCTCTGCTATATCTTGGATTTTTTGTAATAGTGTCTGATTATTGCCTGCAGGTTCTTTAATTGTAGGATTACACTTGCACATCAGTTATAACCTTTAATACTGTAAGTTCCTTCTTCAAAAGCAGCTGGCACTTGAAATTGCAAAGAGGACCTAACATCTCAGTGACTGGGCTTTTTTGTTTATTTAGCTTTGCATTGGAGAGCTAAAGGTTTTTTCACTTCTCCAGTTGAGAAGCAGTTAATGTGTGAGCAAAACTGCAGACACCTTTCTTGTCACGTTTCTGGTTCCAATTATGCTTTAGAAGATTCAGGAGGCACAGAGTTTCTGAGCAAGACCCTTATGATATGTTGAGTATGTGGCTGGGATTTTCAGTGTACAGGGAAGTGTTCCCTGTTACACCCAGTCCAAGCTCATGCCGAAGGGCAAAATACTGGCATTTCTGAAGTCAGAGAAATGATTTTCCTCTTATTCTATAATTATTCAGTATTTTCCCTGAATTTGCTAACAATGCTCTTTACCAAGAGCATGGAGGATGAGGAAAATGTTTGGGTTTGCTTTTCAGGAAATGAATTTGGAAGAAAAATATGCCAAGGTATAAGCTGAAAGTCAATCTTGCTGAGTGATGAAGTCAGTTGAAGATACTCATACCCTGGTTCAGTCATTTCTTCTTGCACAGGAAAGCATGAAGATATTTCCCAGACAGGGATGATCTCTTCCTCCTGCTCAGCTTTCGTACTAAACTTGGGCCTCAGTGCCCTGCAGCTATCTCCACCTGTTGCTATGTTTCCAGTCTTAGCAGAACTGCTCCTGTTAGATTCTGGCTATAAAAATAACTGTAAGATTTCCCTCATTTTTAGGAAATGAAGTCTGTAGATAAGAGAACGATCAGTGCTGCCACACATGAAACCTAGTCTCAATTTAAAACCACCATAGTTTAATTTAAATTTAAATGTGAAAGGCACATATAGGACAATCAGCACCTACAGAGCTAAGTGGCATCATCTGGACTCTGCTGCTTCCTTTGCATATAAGAGTAGCTACACTGGTGGTCAGAAATACATTTTCCTTGGGGATTGCTTGCCAGGTACATCTCTTAAACCTTTCAAAGCAGAACTGGTACCACATAATGAGAGCTGTTGCCATGTCATACAGAGTTCTTAGATGCTTCTGGCAATTACATGGTTTCTCCAATGTCTCCCGTTCTTTGGAGGTTTTTTTATTTTAAATCTCTGCCCAAAATCATATCACAATCATATGAGAGCAGAAGGCTTTTTTTCCCCTGTATCTTTATTTCCCAACAAAAATCCCAATATCCTGATAAAAAGCAAACCTCAATTTCAGTGTGATATGTCTGCATCCTGCTTGTACATATAAAGCCCCAGGGCTAAATTTTCAACGCTGTGAATAGTAGTTACCTACACAAATCCCCTTGTCTGCTACTGGGATTTGTTCCTGCTGCTCTCTGACACCTTTCTAAACGCTCATACTGGTGATTTATTTTATGATGGTGTTATAGAAGAGCATTAGGAAAGCACGTTCTGATTGTGCATGCGGCATCACGAACCACTCCAAGGGAATGGGACCGAGTAAACAGCTGCGTCTCTGCCGTTTTGCTGCAAATAGTGGTCATAGGTTGTTGGCTCCATATTTATGTGGTCATAAATTGCCTGTTTTGCTGACACTTTAAAGTAAATGAAGGAAAGCATCAGCACTGCTGGCTGTCTGGCAGGAAGCCTAAGAACAACTTGGTATGCCTTGTGTGTGTCTAGCTAATGCCACTTCAATGGAAAGTTTTAATTAAGTGCGTGTGTGTGTGTGCAGAGAAAAAATCAAAGGTACTTGGGAAAAAGAAACTCTATCTGCTCCAGAGTCATTAAGGAGTAATTTTGTGAGAGCACTAAATGACTTTCAATTAATGGGAAAATATTTTCTTAAAAATTGCTGGAAAGTACAAGAAAATCAGTTGAAGAGAAGACTATAAAATTAGTCTGTAGACCTAATCCATTTGTTCCATACTTGTTGGAAGATGTCATGGTAGTACAAGTCAAGGTGTAGGGATTGTGAAACTAATCTGATATGCTGGATTTCATTAAGCTCCCTAATTGTATTTATCAGAAGAACACTGGAAGCTGGGTTGCCTACAGCCAGTGTTTTTGATTTATTATTTCTGTAATATATTTTTTAAAATTTTCTTATAAACATCCAAAAATTAATTGTTAATACAAGTATAATTTTTATAGCAAATCTTTTATAGCTAGGTAGGCATATTAAAATTCTAGCTGTTGAAATAGAGTTTACTACCTGGGAATTTTAGCTCTGTTCCCTGGTTCTCACAGTTACAGAAAGAAAATCCACTCTTTTCTCTTTACCCTGTCTAGAGGGATGGCTCTTTATGAAAAGAGAAGTTCTGAGGAGCAGGGATAATTCATTTCTCACTAGATACGGTGCATGATTTATTCTGGATAATGTTTGGTGTATGATTCATTGTTCTATCTGCATTATAGCAAAGCCAAAAGGGCCAACCCAGGTTTGTAACAGGGCTTTTTATGTCATACTGTCTTCGCCTTAATCCTTGTAATCTTTCTATGGCCTCAGTGCAGTCTGACTTCCACCCTTTTATCCATCTTTCAACCAAGGTAGAAAATCTGCTTTATTATTCACTTAACTTCTTCAGAAGAAATGGAGTGTTCTCAAGAGCTAATCCAAAACTGTGCAACAAACTGTGAGGGGCTGGGGATGACCATGCAGTCTTAGCTTTTGTCTCTATTTGATCTTACATTTTTAACATAACTGTAAGATACTCTTTGCTAAATAACCACAGTGAAAGAACAACACCAGTAGCTTAAGCTGTATCAAGGAGAACTCTCATTCCTCTGTGTGGTGAGTCATTGGTCTGCTTCTTCTATTCATCTTATTTTAAATGCATATTCTCCTGTCAGCTGTACTGTCAGATCAAACCTTTCCCTCCCCACCCCCCATTTTTTTTTTTTCTTCCTTAACATGGACAAGGTTACTTTCTGAACACAGAAATCTAGGTCTGATTTCCTAATATCTTTCTCTGTTCCTGCTGATGTTTATGAAAAAGTGAATCTGAAGACTGGAATAGATAAGGCTGCTTTCTTAGCATGAGTTATCAGATGCCATTTCAGGTGTATACAGCAGGTGGGGAGTCTCATGGGAAGGGGAGAAATAAATGCAACAGATGTTTTATAAGAGCAAAAAAAGCCATTTATGAGAAGAGTCCCAGAAATGGAAGATGTCATCAAAAGTTTTACTTTTTGGCAAATCATTGAATTTTGCCTGACTTTTTGAAATCTTAGAGACAAGAAATGGTTTGGCATTTATTATCAGAAACTAGCTGTAAACAGCGCTTTCTTGTTTCTCTGACTATTATGGAGCAATGCTAGATGCCTCAACTGCTCATGACTAAGACAGAGAAAGAAGGGTTTCTATATGGACAACATAGAGAAAGTCCAGAACCCAGAAAAACAAAGTATCTTAGAGTATTCCAATCAAAGTAATGAATGTTGTGGACTTAAAACCTTTGTAAGATCACCACTTCATGTTAAGTTAGAGCCGTGGACCTGTGCAGAATGCAGGGAGACATGAGAAACATTGCCCTTATTACAGTCCCCACCTCATACATCAGGCTTGCGCGTGGCTGCTCAGCCAGTGCATAGGTCAGGCTCTGGAATTTGTTGCAACAGCACATGAATGCTAAAAAGTTCAGCAAATGTAAGAAACACAAAGAAATACCTCTACATTATGAAGACTTTGAACCCCCAATTCCTGTGAGGAAGGAAGATTTCTCCTACTGTGTGCCCTGCTGTTTGACACTGTCTGTATTGATTTTTCCCTCTAGGGCTGATCTTGGCCCCTGTCCCAGATGATGCTGAGCTAGGCTGACCACCGGTCTGATCCAGCATGGGCGTTCTTGTGTGTGTTGAGAGGATACTGGGCTAGACTGCAGACAAGGACTAAGTCTAATTATGGAGGAGAGAATATTTAGAAGAGGAGGAGGGTGGGGAAATGTAACCACCCTGTGATCCATGCAGAGCAGCCCTGGGAGAGTCCTGACATTGAGCTGTGTTTCTTCTTAGGGTGGAGATGCTGGAAATCTGTCCAATGCCAGTGTCCCCAGCCTGATCCACCTGGGCTGCTGGTGGGGCACAGCAGCTAAAGTGCAAGGCAGACCAGTGCCCTGCACTCACTTCTTCTCTATGAAAACTCAGCACAGCTACCTCTTAATTTTAATTGTGTTTAGTCCACTTTTGGGGGACCTGACATGATCCAAAGGGTTAAACAAATTGGTGTTTGTGGCATTTGACTGCTGGGCAGCTGGGAGGCTTTGATTTGTGTTACAACACTTACTTAGTTTTGCCTGTTGAGTAGATTGGACTCTCATGTTAACGACTGACATCTCGTTAAGGTGTGTGCAATGTTTTCCATGAACTCTAACACAACAGGAGAAGCCAAAAAGGAAAGATTTGAAATGTGATAGTTAAGAAATGGAGATGAAGCAGAGTAAATTAAGTTAGAAAAACAAAATCAAACCTCCAAACCCCAAAGATTGCTTCTTTTTCCGTTGTCAGTCCTTCTTACCTTTCTTTATAAATGTTAGTTTCTTTATAAATAAACTATTTACTCTTTTAAAATAATTGGTGATGACTCAATAGCTCATTTTTATTATTGTGCATTTTAAACATGCAGACTTCAGCAAGTCTAAGTCTGTGCTCTTTGAGGAAAAAATAAGGCTTTAATCATATTCAGACCTAGCCTCCCTTTCTTCCAGTGGTTTACTTGCTTTGACAGGTGAATATAACTTTCTGAGATTTGTGCTTTGTTTTTGAACCCACTTACCTACTTATATAACTTTTCTTACGTAGAGATTGTGATTTTTATTTTACCTTAACTGACACCAGTGTATAAAGAGGCAGGTTTATAGAAATTGCCCCCTTTTTTTAAAAAAAATTATATTCCAATGGTTATTTATACAATTATCTCCTGAAAATTAAAGTGTTTCTCATACAAAAAAGGGAGGTAAGCAAAATTGTACATGACAGTGCAGCGATATTTTTTATTGTTATTCAGTAAACCCCACACTGGGGACTAAGTGAAGGTCTCAACACTGCTGTTGCTTGGATATCTTCTGCTTTGCCCGGTGCTGATTGCCACGAGGCTGCAATATAGCATTGCTCCTCAATTCAGCTAATGAGAAAGAAAGGTGGGAAAGCATGTAGGGTTTTTTTTTGTCCTAGAGTTTGTATGATGTAAGGCTTGTGGGCTCTTCTCTTTAAGGAGCCATTAAAGTACCTGGATGCTTTGGTGGGCAGCCCACCAAAGCCTCCATAGCAGTGCAGCAGCAATGGGGCTCACCCACTAATGCTGGGTTGTGCTGGGGAGAGTGGGAGCTGTCAGAGCCTAGCACCAGCACTGAAGCAACTGGAAGACCAATCAACTCCAGTTAAAATGAGTGTGAAATTACTGCTCTGTGCTAAGGGTGAGTATTTCTAGCAGCAAACAGCCCGTGGATTGGCCCATAGTAAGATGACAGCATTACCTTTCCAAAGGGAATGTGATTTTTGCAAGTGGAGCAAGACTTTGGCCTCAGGACAGGCCAAATAAATACATTACAAATAAATACTGGTTTTCTTGTCAATCATTTGCATGTGTTATGAAAAGTAGTAGCAGCAGAAAGAATAACAAGCTGTCCCATATTGTGATGATGCCTGTCCATAGGAGATTCACATTCAAGCTTGGCTTGCAGCTGGTAGCTTTCTGACTGTGCTAACCACAAGCATATCTGTGGTGTCAGAAACATCTTATGTGTTATTTTCACTTCTCTGCCACCCATGTTTCCTCATGACAAACCCATCCTTTGGGCCAGCCCCTCTGCAGTGTGGCTTATGCCAGTAGAGAATCAGGACCTCTGCACCTAGAGAAGAGCTTCTGCTTGCATCATATTTAATATAAGTATGGGCTTGCATTGTCTGAATTGATTCCTGATCATAAAGCTGACATTTAATTGACATCAGGCTTAGCTATCAGTGACCTCATCAGAGTTGGCCCAGCTTTCATATTTTAATAACTGTGAACAGTGTGGAGCCCCAGGTAGATTCCTTTCAAGGTAGGTTCATCAGGGTAAAAGATATCATTAGCTGCTGGTAACGGATTGTTTCTCAGTAAGATAAACGCAATTTCAGACATGCTTTGAACTGCCAGTGTAGGCTTGTTTCAGTGACAAAGGGAGCAGGTGAGCCTTAGTATCCTGATTATCACTTCTGTTTAAAAAAAAAAATAAATCTTTGAAGACCACAAAGTGTTGGGAATATACTGTCCTATCCAGTAATGAGCAGTGGAAGTAATGACATCTCTCAAAACTCCCTCAGTCTCTACCTACTTAGTGTAGATGTGGCTGAACTTCAGCTAATTCTTTGCAAAGTGACATCTGGATTTGGTGCTGGGGAGGAAATAATGGCAGCAGATTCCATCCATTTCAGTCATTCGGTCAGTCATACCAAGTGATAAGCCCTAATCAGATCTGGGTATCTATTATACTTTGTGATGAGCATATAATGAGATGGTCTCTGCTTTGCTGGATTCTCCTCTAGTCCATGGGCAACATTCCTAAAACTGGGATGAAAAATGTTTGGTGATAGCCTTTTGTTTGCTGGAGAAATTCTTATGAAGGAAAAAAATACTATGTGGCAGTGTCCTCTCCTATATGATGGTGTAGTGGTGGTAAAGGTAGAAGCCTGACTTGCCCATAAAATTATTTCCCTGAAACCCCTTCAGGGGGATTTCACACAGGGCGTGGGGGAAAGAACAGTGGCTCTGTTCTTTCCCCTTCTGGCCAGTAAGGACTTTGCTTACAGGTACATCTCTGGTGGTAGCTGCCGCTCAGGAATATGGGAATCCTTATTCCTTATTAATTGAGGGATTGTATTTAACAGAGGCTTGCTGAAAGAAAACAGCTCCTTCAATAGAGCACAACATCTTTCTGTGGCTTTTACCCTGTTTGCATTTCCATCCTAAAATATGTTTTTTGAAAAAGTGTATAGTCTCCTTTTTTAACAAAAACAACAAACAATCTCAAAATTAGTGATTTCTGTATCTTACTTACCAGAAGCACTCCCTTGGTCACCACTCCAGAGAGATAACAGATTTCTGAGCTGTCTGTTGTTCTCTACTTCTTGCTTTGTGACATTTTCTCAGAGGAAATACAGCATATGCGAATGTTGGAAGTTTGGTTTCACTCGTTGTAACTAGCAATGGCTAAGATGTAGGCAGTTTTAATCTCAGAAAAAGTCAATGATGTGCTTCCTTTAATAATCAAGTTATTTAAGTCTGGACATCTTGTACAATTAATATGATTATTTTGGTTTTAAATTGACTACAGAGCTGAACATACTCGTGAAGAGTTAGAAGCTAGCCTCACTAGAGAGTTTGTATACAGAAGAATGCAGATATTGGCAGGTGATTCTGAAATAGCTAGAGCATGCATACTGATTTTTTAAAAAACATCAGTTGTTTTCTTTTCAATTGTTTTTCTTTCCCTCAAATGCCTCTCTGAATCCTGTCCAGTCCATCTTGTGAAGGTTTCTGAAAGCTGCATTATAGGAAGAGACTGTCTCACAGAAATCCCTGCTGTCAGTTACCATTTGCTTTGCCACAATTTGTTGCATATTCTTAGAGTAACTGTAACTTAATTAACAGTAACAGAAGGATTTGGTAGATCTTTTGTTCTGTGCGGACCTTTAATTTGGGGTAAGTGATCAGCTAGAGAACAAGGAATTGAACTTCCTACAGGATATCCTGTGATCTTTGCTGTTTATGATGGCCTTGGATTTAACCCTCCCTTTCCCCTCTTTTTGTTTTACCCATTATTATAGTCTGTGAATATGGAGGACTTGACTTGGCAGAATATAGTATTTTACTGTGTAATTCTGTTGAAAATCCAAATGAAATCTCACTTCACCCATTACAGTGTGTTGCTGGAAGGGAAAGGCTATTAACTACAAGCTATGCCTGCAGACTTTTTAACTTCTCTGGGAAGCCTGTTATGCTTCCTATTCTTCTGTCTGAACCTTTCTTGGTGCGGCTTTGAATCATTCCCACTGGGCAGAAGAGCTCAGCACCTCTCCCTTTTCACTTCCTCTCCTCAGGTACCTGTAGAGAACAATGAGCCCTCAGTCTCCTTTTCTCTAGAGAAGCCCAGAGTCTTTAGCCACTCCTCATATGAGGTGTTTTTAAAGATGGTGCAGGACTGGTCCTAGACCTGCCCCCCTGAGGGGAGCAGGGCTGTTTGCAAGGCAGCTGCAGCCCCCCCAAAAGGTATATGTCAGAAGTGGGATTCGAACCCACGCCTCCAGGGGAGACTGCGACCTGAACGCAGCGCCTTAGACCGCTCGGCCATCCTGACGCAGTGGGAAGTGATGCTACAGCTGTAAAATTTGGGTATTGGTGGCTATTTTTTGGTGATGCTCCATTGTGCTGATTTTCTCACAGAGGATGTTACAAAACACTCCAAACCAAACTGCATGCTGTGTTGGGCTGCTCTCCAGCCACTCTTGTCCCAATTTATACTTGTGCCCAGCCTTTCTCTGTCCCAGGTGCACAATCCAGCTTTTGTTCTTGTTAAATTTGTGATTAACGAGGTAGATTAGATACTATGAGTTAGATCTGAGTATTAGTGTGATCCCTTTAAGTACATAAAAACACCTCTCAAAACACAGACACCATTGGAATTGACAGCCCATAAGGCTACTAATACATATATATATTTAAAAATAATAATAAAAAAATAAATCTGCATTTTGGTATTTGAAACTATGTTCCAAGAAAATTATGCATGATATCTAACTTTTCCCAGCAGAAAGCTAAACCTTGGAATTACAGATCTTAATATGAACACTCGAGCCTGGCTACTGCTTAAACGAAGGCTGACTCACTGAAGATGATACACACACTGCTGGAAGAGGTTTACAGCACCACCGCAAAGAGATTACAGAAGGTCTAGTCAACAGAAAGATGTTGAAGGAAGCTTTATTTTAATTTAAGAGACAGTCCATAATTTGTTGAAATCAATTCAGAAAAGTCACTTTTCAGAATTTTCATATCAAAAAAGAGCAAGGAATGAGCTTTGTATGTGGTTCTTACTAGTTAAAATCTGAGAAGGAAATTGGTCCTCTTCCAAGACACACAATACAAGAGTTGGAGAGATATCTTTTGGCAGCTATTGGTACAATACCTCACCAAATCTCTGCAGGGGGGGGAAAAAAAAAAAAAAAAATTCTTTTTGCCAAAGGTACAAGATTTATGGTCTGAATGAAAGGGAAAAAAAAAAAAACCAAAACAAAACAACCACAAACCAACCAACCAAAAATCCTCACAAAAAAACAAAACACACACACAAAAAAAGCCCTACACACTAAAACCCACCACAAACTAAACACCACACCTCACTTTAACTGTTTGGAAGGTTTGGTACTATCTCCCAAGTGGCCTTGGTGGGGAAAAAAAGAAATGGTCAGTTACTGGATCCCTAAGTTACTACTATAAACATACATAGTCCTCTCTGCAGTACATGCCATTATTTTATGCCTAGCAGAAAAAGCCAAGGGATCTCCAGAACCAAAGATTTTCCTTTGAGGTGGAAATGACCATATCTGAAGTTCAAAGCAACATTTTACATGTTGAGAGAAACAATATGCATCTGTACTGAACTGTGCAAACAGACAGAAATTCTCACTCAGAAAATTTATTTTGTAAGGGAAGAGAGTAAAATCTCCAAGAAAGTAGGAGGTGAATCAAGCTTACTGAGATGTCTTACCACTTGTTAAACACGGGAATAAGCAGAATACTTAACAGCCTATAGTTCATCGTCCTGAACTGTAATAACATCTGCGAGTACTGCATTTGCCCTGTGTCATAAAAATGAACAATTGCCCCTGGTTTTCCTTTTTTTTTTTAGTGGGCTTATATGTAAAAGGAAAAGAAAACAGCAAAGCTAGACTTTATGTGCTTATCTTCAGCTTAGTTCTCAAAATCTTTACTGTGACAGAGGGGTATATTGTCAACACTGAAATACAAATTTTCAGAAGAAACCATAGCTTTAGATTTCACCTAATTTATTTAATGTTTCCCTTTCTTGCCTCAAATCCACATAAAACCAATCATTCCTCTCAACACATTTGGAATGGATACACCAAGAGGCACCTATTCAAACCCATCTTGTTATACCTTTTGATCATGAATCACAGGCTTGCATTTCCTCAAGTGCTGGTTAACTCGAGAATCCAAATCACAGCACACCAGCTTGGCAGATAATCCTCACAGATACACCAAATACAGATGACTGTTCCGCAGGGGTTTGGAGATGGCTGCCCCGATGCTAGCTAGCCCTACTGAAGACCAGGTTACTGGCTGCCAAGCAAATCACCTGCAACTTCTAGGACATTTTTCAGGGAGAGGGAATCACAAGATGTCAGATTGTCATATCTATTGGCTCTGGCATATCCTTGTGACTCTAAATGACAGCTACTAGAACAACTGAAAAATATTTCTTGTCAAGGTTAATGTAGTATTTGAGGTTTTGCAACCAGAATATGCCTTTATTTTTGATAAGTAACTGATTAGAGCTGGTTATGAATGTACATAAAGCTAATGAATTTCAGGTAGTTTTTTGGAATGAGTCACATTCATCTGGTGAGACAGCTGTAAAGGACTCAGCTGAAAGTATCTCACAAAAAAAGTGGAGAGAAGAAAAAAAACCCAGAAAAACAAAAACAAAAACCAAAACACAACAGCAAAACAACAACACACACACAAAGTGCAAACAAACACAAACCAACAAAAATATACACACACAAAAAACCAACCATCACACCCACACTGCAAGCTTGGCAGATCCAATAGTATTCAGCAAGAACACCAGGCCATGCACAGACAACATTCTGGCAACATGCAAATCTGGTAAACCTAATTAAAAAGCTGAGACAATTGCTCAGAGTGCCCAAATGAAACTGTTGATGCATCTCAGCCTTGGCCTTACCACACATTCTAAATCAAAACGTTTTACAACTATTTAAGAATCTTTGGAAAACATCACTAGGTGTAGAACATTTTCTTCTGACAAGAGCATACAGTCAGTATCGTGAGAGCCTGCA
The DNA here is from genome assembly GCA_024611175.1 of Megaceryle torquata. Taxonomy (NCBI): domain Eukaryota; kingdom Metazoa; phylum Chordata; class Aves; order Coraciiformes; family Cerylidae; genus Megaceryle; species Megaceryle torquata. The sequence continues at coordinate 55,642 of JANIJG010025306.1, forward strand.
ACTTCAATACAGCCAAACTACGGGTTTTGTGGGAAAGACACAAGCAATCAAGAGGCCATCCTGCTTGCCTTCAACACCCTGAGGAATTAAATATGCCTGTTGCATAGTAGAACCTGAAAGATTGAGAAACAACACAGATGACAGAAGACGACAAAACTGTAGTGTAGCCTTGTTGTAACAAAAACCTAGTAAATCAACACCAAAGATCAGGAAATTTCTGCTGCAGGATAATTAAACTGACCCTAGGATTTTTCCACTCTCAATTTCTACTCTCCTTCTGTTGAGAGACACATTGTTATAGTGGTATTCTTTTTGTAAGGAAAACTATCTAACTAAATAAAAAAACCCACAGCATTTGAAAACTAGAGAATGCAACAGCAAAAGAACTTCACAAAATCTTTATAATTATTATGTTAGTTTCAAGTTTTCAAGACACCAGGAAAAACAGCAGCCAAACCAAAACCTAAATGTAAAATAAAAATCGAGCATCGGAGAATTAAAACAGAACCTAATTTGCCTTTAGAAACACTTTGAAATTCCAAATGCATCAAGAAATGATCAAACTACTGCTGCAATTACCTAACCACATGAAAACAATATTCCTACAAGAAGCTAGGTAAGGTAAATTCTTGTGTTTATTTTGCCTGAGAGGAGAAATTCAAGTCTGATCCATGACAAGTCTTGATCAGCTTGAATTTATGAGCAGTTTGGAGCAACCATACACAAGTCAGACACAAAAGTACATTTTTTTAAGCACGGGGGGAGGGGGAATCATCAAGCTTTGTAGAGAAGAATAAACAAACATTTTTCCTCTACTCATTCTAACTTGCAAACAGTTTCTTCTTATCTGTTACCAAAATGAATTGTATTAGTTGGTTATTGTGTAGACAATGAAGTCTTAATACTTTTTTTTTTTTTTACTTTTTAAGGGTTTTTTTTGTTTGGTTGGTTTGTTGGGGGTTTTTTGTTGTTGTTGGGTTTCTTTTTGTTGTTTGGGTATTTTTTTGTTTGTTTACATTTATTTTAACATCAAAACTAAGGATCCATTTATTAAGATCTTTCATGTAGTCCTGGAAGGCATAGTCAGCAACTCAGAAGTGAAGTCAGGAAGGGTGTCATTGCCCTTGGGTAGTCAACAGTCACCACAGTGGGCAGCCTCTCTCACCCACTGTGCTGCAATAGTTTCTCAGGAGGTAAGCCAGCATGTAGTAAGTATAACGACATGCAATGTAATGCCTAAAACCACAAAACTATTTTAAAGACAGTTGGTTAGAAGTGAGTGTTTACAGTGGCAGTGGAAGAGAGGAAAGGCAGAATAACTTGCTTGTCTTTTTAGTCCTGGTAAGTATTTTTCATTCTGTATCATGCTCAGGGAACCAAAAGAAGTTTCTTTCCATGATGTGTTTTTCTCTTTGGTCATTACTTGCTTACCTCTCTTACACAGTTCTCTCTTGAACTCTGCCATTTATGACAACTTACTTCCCCAAAACACAACCTGCATGTACCAGGACACACGTAGGTGTATCTAAGATATTGTAAACTGTTTCCCAGTTTCTTATATGATAGGCAGGTCAATCATCACACCCACTGAATTTCTATTTTACTTATTTAATACTGCTGGAGAAGCTGAATGAGAGTCAATCATAGTCATTAGTTAGTTAAGGAAAAAAAACAACCATAATTAAAAAGGTTTACAACCAACAATTTCATACAGAAAAATGGGTTGTTTAGGTCCAGAGCTTTTCTGTGCATAGTGTGTAGCAGTAGAGTATGTTAAGTCAAACTGGAACTGACTGAAATTTTCCATCAGAGACACTAAGGTGCTGTGTGTGTGTATGTGCATGCGTATCTGTGTGTGTGCAAATGGTAGTAGTTTGCAAGAGGGTTGTCTTCCTATTTCTCATTGAATTTCTTTTAGATTGCCTTGAATCAGACTTTGAAACTCTATTTACAAATTTACTCCTAATTTTTTAAGTAGTTCAGCTCACTTTGTTGGACTCGGTTGTTATTTGCTATGAATTAAAATAGCAGCAGTTGGCATTCTACCACACTGAGAAAGGACAGACTCAGTGAAGGACTAAAACACCTGAAGGCAAGATCCAGAATACCTTCTCTGATCATTTCACATCCAGAAGTCCCAGGCAGCTCTTCCAGTGAAGAAAGGCTACACTGCTGTCAGGAGTGTGAGAGGCATGAAGCCAAGACAGCAAGTAGGTAGGAGACAGATGCTTCAGTTTCCTGGAGAGATACTCAATTATGCTTAACAGAGTATCTGTCCACTAATTGCAGGAAGCAATGTGCTAGGACATGATGTGAGGCATGCTACCTTTGCAGTGCTGAAATGCTCTCCAATATTAGAGCCTAGTCTTTTTCTCTGGGAAGACATGGGAGTCCATAAAGCACAAAGAAATACAGCAGCTCCTGCAAGACTTTGGAAGACTTCGCAACTCAGTGAATATAAAATCAATTAGAAATTGTTCAGATAAAGATGTTACCTACTCAGCTGCTGCTTGGCCAGCTTCAGGTATGCTCCTGGTTAAAAAAGCAAGTGTGAATTAATTAGTTCTTCATTAGTAGTGGGAATTGGCTGCAGACAGCACTTTTGAATAATACACACACTGACTGGCTACTTGTTTCTTGATATTTTTAAATCATGAGGTGAAAAGGTCACGTCAAAGGAAAATGAGTTGCTACAGAGCAGTAGTTACATCCACAGTTGCCATTACACTCTCACTCTGCAGCTACAATATACAGATCAAGTGCCAAGACCTTGAATGGGCATAAAATAAAAAAGCCCTCCAGGCACCCAAGTTCCCATATGAAATGCAACAGGAATACCATCCCTGCATTAAAGCACTGCTGACTTAAGTACAGACAAGACTGACAGGGTATGAAACTAGATCTAGAAAAATGCAAAGAGATGTTGTCTGTGAAATCTGACCCTATTTTCTTGGGGGGGTGGGAAGGGAGCTGCATTACCTGATCTGTCACTTTTTTAGGCAGCTTAACCTCAGAAAGAAAAAGGCATGCAAGCAAACTTCCAAGGAAGGGAAGTGTCAAGATACTGCCACTAAGCATCTTCTCTTTGGTGCTTTCTGTGTGAGAAACAGAAGATACAAGCCACTGGATTTAAAAATGTTATTGCTGTGGCATATAAAATATTAATTATTTTAATTCTTTTCAAGTACCGTATTAGAAAACAAATCTACTTGCTGTTGCTTCAGTCATGCAAATGTTTTGCTTTCAAGCAATTATACTGTAGTCATATTGCCTCTCAAGACAGTTTCTAATGAGAAACCCAATTAACATTCAGCACTTTAAAGAGGTAGAATTAAGAGTTTGGTGTTCATCTTTTCTTAGCCAGCTAAATGATGAACGCAATTTATTTTGCATAATAAAAACAAGAATAGAAAGTAATAGAAAGAGACAACAGGTCCAGCAGGGGAATCCTTAAATACAGCTTGTTATTAATCAATTTATTTCACACAGTGGTTTCTAAGCAGCAGAAGTGTATGTGTACTGTATGCCCACAAAAATCATAGGAGGAAAAACTGGATGCTCTCTTTCTTAAAGGATGTTGATCATTGAGGATTAAAAGCATTGCATAAGAACATGAAAACAGCACTAGGTCTTCAGCTATGGGATAATGCAGTTATTTGAGAAATACATGGCAGAAAGATCTGGCTTCCATTTTTTGTTTCATGCAGTTTGGGGAATGGGGAAAATGCATTCTACTCTTCTAAAGCTATACTGATGAAGCACATCCACAACGAACAAGGACAATGACTGTATCTGTTTACAGTCAGATTATCAATCTGCTAACTTGCGATCCTGAAAGCTCCTTCTAAATCAGATTATCGTGGAATTTCTGTTTATCATCCTGAGTACCCGGAGAACCATACATCCAAGGAATACAAGTGGCTCCCTGTTTTCAACACTGTAAATTTCAGTAAGACCTCTTTGTCTATTTCCTGAATTTATAGTAAAATGTGTACAATATTGCCAAACTATACAGAAATCACAACTCATCAATCTGGACATATCAACGGCAATCTTATCTGTTGGCCAAATGAATTTCAAAACATTGAAAAGATACTTATATTTTATCCATATCTTATAGCAGAAGCACATGTATGTATGCCAACCAGAATCAAACCCCCCTTTTACAGCAATGAATGAACTGAACAGAGTCCTCGTGTTTCAATTCTTAAATTTTGTGGGGTGCATACCCCACTTACAGGGTTTCACGGTGATTTTCATTTTAAGTGGATCAGGACAAGTATATGTAACAAGTTGAAGTGAGACAAGCAGACAGCCTGTACTGCCCCATCTGTCATCCTAGCGCAGGGTAAAGCAATGCACTTGCCCTTTCAGGAAGCAGTGCTACTATTTGGAAGCGTATCTGCTTCCATCAGAAACCCCATTTTGCAGTAAATGCTGTTCTTCACAGCCCTGAATGTGATATATAGAAATAACATCCTTCCTTTCACTAAGATTAAAATTAAGAGGGGCAGAAGATGATAGAAATTAAAGACTCAGTATCTATACATAAAAAGAATTTGAGAAAAATCTGTGTTACCTATTTTGTTTTTAATAAACTAAATATTAATTGGTCATTCTAAGCCCTTAGCCTGCTCCTGGGTTAGAGAATGCAAACCAGCACCATTAAGCCATGCTGTTTTATCCACATGCACGTGCCCTATTTTGGCCCAAAGCAGCGGTGGGAGGTGTAGGGGGGGAGAGGAGAAAAAAAAAGAACAAATTTTAGTACATACAGACTTTGTCTTTGGGCATGTTTAGAAAGATGATCCACAGGAGAGGAAAATGGCCCAGATGGACAGCTATGGTACCCACATGCAACCTGCAGCCATGGTGGGAGAAGCGTGCTCTGGGCCCACATCTTCTCCCCAAGGCCCCTGCCAGCAGGCATCCCTGCCAGAAATTACAATCTCCCGAAGGTGGAGGGGGTGGGGGGGGATTAGCAAACCCCACAGTGTAGAAAAATTTCCCAGCAGAAGCACACTGGATTGTCTCCCATGAAACTGGGAGGGAAGAAGGCAAGTCACTCACAGAAGCTACCATATCAGATCTTGTCTCTGATTAGGCTTATCTTTGTAACTACTGTATTTTTATTCACTTCTATACGCTTATGACCTCACTATTGTATTCTGCAGCAGCCAAATGCAGGAAAGGCTAGAATAAAAAGAGATCATTCTTTCTGCAGGAAGTCTTACATTTTCTTTTCTATTTTTCTGAACAGTTTATGAACAAAAATAAAATCTAAAATGAAAAACAGCAACTCATGAAACTGTCTCTAGAATGCTGCTGAGGAACTTCTCTTTTTACCCTATCTCAACCATACATTTTTCCCTAGTTTTCTTCCCCATATGAAATTATGCTGCTGGTCTTTTTTTGTTAATTAGAAACAAGGTCTCCAGACTAATCTAGCAACAGCAGAAGAAACTATTCCCTCCCCAAGAATACTTCACACTGATCCTCTGTTATATGACAGGAATTTTAAATATTGGAAAAAATTTCTCACTAAAAGCTGACTCTAAATTAGCTACTTTCTAACTCTGCATATGGAAGAGTGATATAATACTTCATCTGACAGTTAAACTGAAATTAAAAAAAAAATAAAAAGAGACCTTCCCATTCACATTAAAGTATAATTTTCAAAAAGTATGTGCAATAGCATCTAAAGAATTTTCAACAAATTTAGGTCAAATAATCTTTTATTAGACCTTGTGAAAGAACATATATGAAGAGAATAGATGAATCCACTGAAGATAAACAGGTTTAAGAGTGAGCCAGTGTCACAGACATGCATAAGGCAACAAGGCACAGCATGTATCAAATGGGACACAGAATACTGTGAAAGTGTATGGCCATATCTAAATGTACTAAAAAAAGATTCCCAAAAATGTCACTCTTTATTTAACACACCACTGGTCAAATCAGTCCCACTCCAAAACAAGTAACTTCAAAACAAGCAGCACCAGAATAACATTTTGCATTAACACCTTATCCAGATGGAAGTTTCAACTTAATGAATAACAAGTAGCATGAAATCTTGCAGCCAAAATTATTCCCACTCAAATCTAAATGGAGGAAGAAGTACAGAGATGAACAGAACACTTAAGGCTGCACTAAACACCCTAAATTCTTGGTCCTCCTAAAAAATTCTTCATCCTAAGCACTTGGAAGGAAGTGGTATGACAAATGACTCAAGATACTAACATCAGCCCATTCACTGAAAAACAGGCTACACTGCTAATGAAATGTAATAATGCAAGACCAGAACTCCATCCAAAAACACTTACCAAACTTCCTAACAAAAGGCTGTAAAATTGGTTCACTGCTTATCCTGTACATATGCTTGCTTCACTCAAAGAGAAAGCAGACTGATTTCACAGAAGGTAGTTTGACTCATAAAACTGATGTTATAAAGTCACTCTCGATAAGAATTTAATATAAAGCCAATTAAAATTCACCACTTCAGTAATGAAACAGCACACAGTTTTACTTTGTCAAATGAGAGATACTGTAGAAAAAATATGAACCACACTGACAAGGATGTAATGGAGTAAACTACTTGAGAATTACAGCACTTCCAAAAGACACACACAAGAGTCCCATTTTGGAACTCGGGAAATTTAACACCTCAACTGGAGAAAGTCAGGAAGCTACATCAATTCAAAAAGGATCAATGTAAAATGTCTCACTGGAGAAATGCTCAGCTTGTTAGGGTGTTTCTAACACCTAACAACTTTGTGGTCAAACGCCTAAGAATGACTCTTTGCTTTTAATTTTCCTATAACATGTACGTAAACAAAAAAAGGTACAGTGGTAGAACGGAGCTGCCTGTGTTGTCACGTGCAAAATTTGAAAATCAAAGTTGCCATTTTCAAACTTAGACTAAAAGACATTAAGAGTATTTGCAAAGGATGATTTTAAGAAAATAAGGTAATATGTCAAGTAGCTACTTCTCATCCATGGATAAAGAGACAAGTAGACAGATATCTTCATAGGGCAATTCAAGACCAGAGGTCTAATTTAGCTATTAGATAGCTAATACAGCAACTGAATGATACAGCCAAGAGAGATTAGGCCTTGGGCATACTGTGCTCTGGCATGCAACTTTCTGTCTGCTTTCAACAGTTCCACCCACACACAGCTCTTACTGGCTTCAGTAAAGGTCAAAGGATTTTTAAAATTTCAAGAAAATCAGCAGGAATTTCACATTGTAGAAATCCAAGTGTAATAACAAGTGGAGTTATTCTTAAAAGGAATTGAACTCACCCCCAATATCTTTAACAGAAAAAAAATGTATCAGCACAGACACTCTACACTGCTTTGGCCGTTGCATTGCAAGAGAGGAGTCAGAAAGTGTGGTATTTCTTCCACTGGGTTTGGTTTATTTTACATATTTTGACCCAAGACAGGAGCTAGAAGCACCATGCGTACTCAAACCAGTATGGTTTGCTTTTATCACTATGGATGCTACCGATACTAGAGTTTTATTATTCTGAAGATAATTTATGTTGTGATACCCAGATTTTCTTAAAGCCCTAGTTTCTAACTGGTGAAGCTTTAATTCCACTAAAAATTCAGAAAGGAAATGGTCTAATTATTTTGATTTTTCAGAAAGCCTTGAAACTATTATTTTTGATTTCTTACTTTTACCCATCATGTCTTTCGAGAACAATTCATAAACACTACTTGGGATTGCAAACAGCATGAAAAATAGAGAAGGAACTGAAATATACTTTAATTTTATAATGCAAATGTCTCTGAATCCATCAAAGTGCTGAATGACAGCAAAATGGTAATTGAAAAGATAGATCTCAGAGAGAGAAACCTCACGGGAAAACATCACGAAAATGGCAAGTACTTAAATTTTAAGATGGATCTGAGATTGTCTATTTGGGAGTGTTGATAATACTCTAAAATCAACAAGAAAGAAGTGAAACATATGACACCTGTATTCAAGTCTCTATTTGCAGAGTTTTAAAGGTTTATAAATCTTCACATTGAACATTTCAATACAGGACAGAACAAAATTGGACCTAATTATGCCTTTGTTAATAAAGTAAATTATACAGTAAATCTTCTTTTCTAATTAAAACTTAAAATTGGTTTAACATTTTTCCTCACTTTTTTCCTAAAAAACATGTATTTAGTTGCTTCTTAATGTTCTAAGATTTTTTGCAAGTCATTATTAATATTGAAATTAAAATAATAGTATTTCTATATTAAAACATCAAAAATATGTAATTCCTTATTTTTTATTAATAAATTCATCTCTAAATATAATGATATTAGTAATAACAGTGCTGCTTGCTCAAATGCTACTAAAATGACATTGAACATTTAGTCCACTGTTTAGAGGTCTGAGTTTTAGAATTAAAAGTAGATTTCAAACCAGGATTGAACAAAGATATCACTTATTTCCTATTTGTCCACTTCCACTCAAATAGCAGCTTAAAAACCCTTAATTGTTCATTCTGAACTAGGAGAGATCATCTCTTTTTCTTTCATTTCGTACAAAACTTTTGACAGATCACCGAGTATCAGAAACCTGCCTGCTTTACCCTGCTGTTCTCAGCAGGCTAAAACAGGAGGTGACCAGTGTGGGAACCCCCTAGATCTGATTAGCTGAGGAGCAAAGGAGTTTTACATACTCTTGCAGTTCCAAGTGGAAGTCCAAAGGAGAGCCTACAAGTGCTTCATCCTCAAGCTTAGCACTACTGTTCTTTTTTTAGCCAGAAGGGGCTTATCTAATTACCCTTCTTAGCTGTGATCTCTCCACAGAGCTGGAGAACATCATCATCCCAAAAGGTACAGGCAGTGCACAGGATACAGGCTATTCTGACACTCGTGCCTCTCAAATTCCTAACAGGACTCTGTCGTTACAGTTTGGCTTTGTGCATCCTGTTCACGTTGAATCATACTGCTTCCTTTCTCTTAATTCAGGTAAAATTGATACCATGTAATAATTAAACCCACTCCTATGGTTTTTTTAGAAGCCCATACTGCTTTGTTAAACTACAGTTAAAGTCACTTAGTCTTCTGCCTGGCAGGATGCACACACTAGTTTTTCACCATCATCTGCTGAATAATTCAAGCTTCCTATATTCATGCATTTCTTCCAGCAATATTCAACTGTGGCACCTGCAAAGTGATTCACAGCATAAGAAGAGGGAGAGCGACAGAGTATGTTTGTACCAAAATGACAACTTCTCCGCTATCCTAACAGAATATACAAGGACACAAATTACCTTAAGTGTACTGCAAATGCAAGCACGGATGGGCATGCCCAAGAACAACAGAGCCTTCTGACAGAAACAGAACACTACCATGGAGCTAAAATGAAATTCCAACACTTCTCAGAGGTTATTTATATAATGTTGGTGCAGGCTTACAAATTCTCCATTCATATAGAAAACTCACTACCACTACTACAGACTCATAAGCAAAAGAGAACAAGAGCTTCTTCAAACATATCAGTAGTAAAAGGAGGAATAGGGAGAATGTGGGCCCACTGCTGAATGAGGTGGGAGCCCTGATAACAGAGGATGCAGAGCAAGCAGAGTTGCTGAATACCTTCTTTGCTTCAGTCTTTACTCCTACGACCAGCCCTTGTGAACTCCAGACCCTGGATATAAGAGAGGAATCCTGGAAGAGGGAAGACTCTCCACTAGTCAGTGGAGAGTGGGTCAGAGATCAGTTACACAGACTGGATATACACAAGTCCATGGGCCCTGATGGGATGCACCCAAGAGTGCTGAGAGAGCTGGTTGATGTTCTCACCCTACCACTCTCCATTATTTTTGGAGGATCATGGCAAACAGGAGAGGTGCCTGAGGACTGGAGGAAAGCCAATGTCACTCCAGTCTGCAAAAAGGGCAAGAAGGAAGACCCAGGAAATTACAGACCTGTCAGCCTCACCTCCATCCCTGGAAAACAGATGGAGTGGCTCCTTTTGGTACATCTAAGTACATGGAAGAGAAGAAGTTTATAAAGGAGTAGTCAGGATTTACCAAGGGGAAATCATGCTTGACTAATCTGATAGCCTTCTACGATGTTGTGACTGAATAGATAGATGCAGGGAGACCCATGGAACCTAATGAGGTTCAACAAGAGCAAGTGCAGAATCCTGCACCTGGGAAGGAACAACAAAATGCACCAGTACAGGTTTGGAGGCGATCTGCTAGAGAGTAGCTCTGTGGAGAAGGACCTTGGAGTCCTGATAGACAACAAGTTATCCATGGGACA
>JANIJG010025307.1:0-44297 GCA_024611175.1 Megaceryle torquata
AGATTTTGCTGGGTGGTAGCACAGCCTTCGGGTGTATCAGCCACTCCTTCCCATTTCATATCATCAGCAAACTTGCTGAGGGTATGCTCTGTCCCTTCATCCAGTCACACCATCGTAGATGTCGTATCAGATTAGTCAAATATGACTTCCTTTTAGTAAATCCATGCTGGCTGCTCTTGGTAACCTTCTTTTCTTCCATGTGCTGAGATATGATTTCCAGAATGAGCTGCTCCATCACTTTTCTAGGGATGGAGGTGAGGCTGACAGGTCTGTAATTTCCAGGGTCTTCCTTTCTGCCCTTTTTGAAGACTGGAGTGACACTGGCTTTCCTCCAGTTCTCAGGAACCTCTCCTGTTCTCCATGATCCATAAAGAGAAGCATACTAGATTCACACATTAGGAATCTGTCCTAGCCCAGATCTATTGATCCTAATTTACCATGGTAACAATCAGTGCATCTTAGCATCACTTCACTCCTCCAGCTAAGCACATCAGATGTTGCACAGCACATCCACTGGGTTCAGTCCTGCAAAGTCAGGGTGAGTACACAAAATGTTCATTGACAATAGAAAATTGTAGAAATGTTGATTGACACATCTCTTCCTTATTTTTTTTTCTTGTCCTTTATTGTTGTTTTACTCATGGTTCCCACCTGCAATCACAAAGTCTTAGCCTAACAATAAATGTGCACTGGCTGTAGGTGGACTGCCTTGGCATTAGTATTTCTTGAGTGTAGCAGGATCTGTTCTCAGGGCTTTATTGTGAGGGCCTTAAAATGCAGAGAGGTTACAACAAAACAACCCCAAAAAACCCAAAAGAGAAGTGGTTATACCCAACCACAAGTTAAACATACAAGCTTTAAGCCCATGTCTTATAGCTCAGTCGATATTTGCCTTGGGTTGGAAGAGCTGTGTTTCACAGTCTGCTCATTGGAGCCCTGGTTTACAAATGCTGAATTAAAAGCATTGCTGTGACTTCAGTTCTGGACCTTTCTTCAGTAGATGCTATGGGGTTTTGCTCTTTGAGCCATTTTCCCCTGAGAAATACACATCTGCAGTGCATAGTAGACCATGATCTGCCTCAGCCCCTTGGAGGGCTCCCCTTGGGTTCTTGGCAAACCTTGGGTGCCAGCAGAAGCAGCTGTTCGCTTGGCTCAACAGTGCCTTCTAAACCTGGAGTTATTAGAGAAGAGGAAGCATAAGCTTATAGTACCATGCTGTGCAAGAAGCACATTGTTTTGTTTCTTTCATTGTTTATTTGACGGTTTCTAAACTGCATACTTACAACAATCTTCTGCTGCTGAGTTTTGTACATATCAACAGCGGCAGAGTGGGTGACTTTTTGGCCTGCTTCAGATAGTGGCAAAAGTCCAGTTTATTTCAGTGGATGACACTTTTACCTCTTCTATTCTTAGCCTTGTTAAAGGACTTACATTAAGTTATTAAGTTCTTTAAATTAATAACTTAATTTCAGTAAAGTCCTATGATATCAATAAAGCAGCAGCAGCATTAGGGGAATGATTGCACACTGGTTTTCAGCTAGTGGTCTTTGCAGCTCCTCAGATCTCTAGACTACTTCTAAAGTGTAGCAAGCCTAAATTTGGCTAAAATTTGCTATACAAGGGTTTCCACTATAAGTGGAATGATTTTAGGTGTCTACAAGTCACAGAAAGGCTGAAAACCACACACAGGGTGTTCATCTATCAAGGAAGTGTAGCCTTAAGCTCCAGCAGCAGGAGCTTGCACTGTTTTTACACACCATTGAGAGCAGGTTTATAGTCCTTTTGCCTTCTGAATGTGCCGACCTTTCTGTCTTTTACACATTGTCTCACCAGTGCTAGTAGGACCCAGATGCACAAGAAGAAATTTCATGAAGAAACAATCCAGGAATGGATGTCTCAAAAGTTCTCCATTGGCTGAAAGCATCAGTTCTTATAAAATATGTGACAAGTACAGTTGAGGGGGTGTGAAAGTCCTGCTGGCACTCATTTGGGATAGTCTGCATAACTGTTCATGGATTCACCTCCTGTGAGTAATGGTAAATATCCTAAAGTTATGCTGGTAGCAATTTGGTGCGATGCTGCTCTGTATTACTCATCACACCAGAGCATGTGCTTCTGTGTGTGCAAATCTCCCGTCCTATGTGCCATTCATTGCTTTTTATGCTGCCTGACTTTCACACATTTGTAAGGTGCAGACTCTTACTGTCCCAGCAGCAGTGATGCAGGGCTCTTTGGCTCTGCTTTCTCCCATGCAGCCTCTGCCTGGGCAACTGTTTAATATTGTCCTTACTTTCACTGCACCAGGAATCTGGCTCAGCAATTCTGGCATCTCATGTGCCGTTGATTAAGCAGCCCTTCACTATCCAGTATTTGAAACGCTGTGGCTGTATTTTGAATATTATTCCCTTTGCAGATAAGTACTTTGGGCCACATTCATTCTTGGCGGGACAGCAGCGTGGACCATGTTTCTTTATTTGCTGCAGCCAAGCTCTGCACTGTGTGGGCGTCGATTTGCTGGGAGGTTGGCCTGGAGCCTTTTTCCATCAGTTGTGCTGACTGCCCGGTCATGCTTTCTTGTAGCACTTCAGAGCAGGGTGTAGGACACATTGGGAGGAACCTGCTGGGGTTTTTTTAGCTGAGCATAGCACACCAAATTATGGAAAATGGACCTATGTTTCTGTCTGCAAGGTAACATGAGTGTGAAAACATATGAGAGAGTGGTGAGTACTGCCCCCCCTATAGAGGGGATGCTCATCCTCTCAGTAATTTGGCAGTATATGCATACATTAAAAAGTCTAATCCTTTTGATATGACTATAAAAAGGAAAAACAATGTAATCACATCTGGTGAACTTTAGAGCTGTACATAATTCTGCAACCCTTTGATGTATTTACATAACTCAAAAAATGTGGGTTGCATGCACGCGTGCACAGAAAGACAACAGACTCCATAGCTTGTCTGTCTCCTCCTGTGTGGGGTAGCAGAGGCATACCCAGGTCTGGCTGTTTTTGTACAATAACATGGCTTCATCTTGATATTTTATCTGTCCTGAACATCAGAGGGGAATTCATGTCTCCCACCTCATGAGCAATATTGCTACGTTTCACTATTGCCATTGTTCTGTGGTGCTTTAGATGCATCAGGGGACATGGAAACCAGTACCAAAAGCCAGATTCTGTCATGAGTATTTAATGTCACCTGATGTCATCCATCCTCGTTTCTTGGAGATGTGAGCAGGACATGTGAGCCTAGTCTCCTGTCCCAGCAGTCTCCTGCCTGTCCTCTGGTGCCTTCTCTGCCCTTGGGGCATGCTCACTACATGCTCTATCCCCTGTATATAACTAAAATACAGCTTCTTTTCGTCTGGTGTGGGGTGGAAATGCACATGTGCTCCAACTACACTGAGAAGCCATTTCTTCCCTGTCCATGTTGCACTGTGGTCCCACAGCACCTGTGTAGCTCAGCTCCAGCTGGGTGACCAGACACACAGTCTCACTGGTTACACGGACGTGATGAATGATTATTTGTTTCATGTGTCAGGAAAGCTTCCCTTTATGTGACAGTGCCTTTTTCTATTTTATTGGACTTATTATGGACTTGTGTCTGACCATGTGCCAGCAGAAGTTGCAGGGTCCATCCCTTGGGCGCTGCCAGGAGGACTGCTGCTGTCCCTCCACTCTCTGATGCCCTGTGAGGTGGGGTGCCACAAGACCTGTATCACTAAACCAGGGTTAATTAAAACTCATCTTGACTCAGGACACTGGGAACTATGTGAAAACCTGCTCTGTGGATAAAAATATATCCTTTTGGGGTAAATTCCTAAATCAGGAAGGCACTTAAGGAATTGCTTAACTTTCAGCTTGTGTTAACGATTTCCTTTCTTTGGTTTTCTGAAAAGAGATGTCTGCTTAAACTAGGCTTTAGTGTCATTTTGGCTCTTACATCAGAGTCATGCTAGCTATGGGATGCAGGGCGAAATGTACAGCCACGTGCAGACCCTGTGACAGACTGTCAAGCACAAACATGACCAGCATGAAATTTGGGATGGGGGTGGAAGAGCTTCTGGCAATAAATACCATCTGGTTCAGCAAGTTAGTACCAGATGTCTGGAAGCTTCCAATTCCATCCAGTAAAGGTGGAGCTGAAATAATTAAAATTATATTTCTGTTTGGAAAAAGTAAGGAATACTGTCACAACTTTTTTTAACAATGATGTGCGGAAGTAAAAAGACAAAAGTTGTGCCTTTTGTGAATCATACCACTTTAGGATAGCTGTAAATGGATATCCAAGTGAGAAAGAAGAATATGTTGCCAAAGCTTGAGTCTAAAACAGAATTCCCTCTTTTAGGGTCACCACTACACAGCAGTATGGGGAAAAAGTTAAATGGCCACTTACATATGCAACTTTCCAACTCATATTGGCTAACATTTGCTTTTCTGATTCCCATACCATGTGGTGTAGAGTTGCCAACTGGTTTGCAAATATTCTCTGTCATCTTCTTTTCTATAAGGAAACCATCTTCTTGGAGAAAAGATGTGATATGAATGGGCCTGGTATAGTTCAAACAACTTAAACTCCAATAGCTTCAAGAAAATCTGAGGTCAGAAAGAAAAGTCCGTTTCCCACCTCAGAGTGACATGAGGCATTTCTGGAATGGAGTCCATATCTCTAAGCTCAACGTGTTCTTCCTAAGTGCAAAATTCTGCTTCTGTCAGGCAAACCACCTAGGCAATGAGAGCTCAGGAGAGGATGAAGTCTGCATTGCCGTCAGGTGTTTTCAGCTCAGAAGCTCTCTGAGCTGCATCAGGTTAAGTGAACTTGGGATCTGGTATGCTCCTTCTCCACCACGATGTGAGGTGGCATGCAGTTGGTCCTGGGCAGAAGACAGGCTCCAGGGCAGGGTACAAGCAGCTTTTCTGAGGGACAAAGAAGAGCAGAGGTATCCAGCTCTGTAAAGATTGTCAGAGCCCCTTCTCTTTGTCTAGATGTTGTTGGAAATTGCTTCCTAAATTGTATCTAAACCCAACTCTCTTCTGAAATGTGGATTAAACAAGTAAATATGTGGGGAGGAAGGAGAGACACGGTGCATACTTGCACGCTGAGCAAAGACATTAGAGAGGCAGAAATAAACACTGATGCGGCACAAGTTTCCTTCTTTTCTGGGTAGGCTTCTTTGCTGGGGATGAGGTATCATTAAGGCAACACAGTTATGAAAGTATCCAAAGTGTGAAAACATGACGTAACACTGAGTTCAAAATATTTTTCTATTCAGTTTAAATAAAATTTAGTAGTTTCCAGATTCTGTGTGTGATGTTTCGAAAGCTTAAAATACGAATACCATAAATCCAATGTGGTGGGTGTGAATTTACTGCTGAAGAGAAGAATGGAACTGAAAAACATGTCAGTGCTGTTAGTGTTTCTGTATGACTTAAATTTGAACAACACTGCTGTTGAAAGCTTGCTTTTACCAAAACAAGTGTCTGTTGCTTTTAATGATACTTAAGGAAAAATCTTTACTTAAAACCACGACATCAGTATCCCATTTGATCATCCACAGATAGCAAAAGAAGAAAGTGTACAAAATGGGAATTTGGCTTGTTTTAGGATGTCTCTAATAGGCCATCAAATTAAGCACATTGTTTTCATGGATCTGAAGAGGGACAAATCTGACTTCTTTAAGTAGTAAGGGGAAAATGTACCAAGATCTGAATGGTTATACCTTTAATTGCATTACGTAGTACAACAGTTTATAAATTATTCCCTTATATCATAAGTACTGCTCCTGGAGCAAGCTGCAACGCAGTGTTAGTCAGTAAACAAGTAAAAGCTATCTGCAATTTGATTTACAAGTTTCTAGTGTAAATGCGAGAACAGATAATGAAATAAAAAAGCCACTGCTTAGGAAATTTTTTTTTTTTCTGATAGTACCGTGTTGCTTTAAGAGATGAAGGAAGTTCAAGGTCATAGGTAAAATGAAACCTCTTGTGTGAGAAATGGGAACTTCCAGGCTTTTAGGGAGAACAGAGAAAAAAACCAGATTACTTTAAATGACACTCATGTTCCTACATTATTCCACATTTTCTAGTTTCCTGACTTATCAATGCCAATTTACTAGCAGTTATTTGATGTTCTTGTTACTGAGCAGTACTTTAAATTATTTATACTATATATTTTTATTATTTTAAATTGTTTTTAATGGTCCCTCACCCCCTGCACATGCAGACAAATGTACCCTGCCTCCCCCAATCCCTCTGTACTTTATTACCGGACATGGATAAGGGATCCCAGAAATCCATGCTCTGAAGTGCTGTTAATTGAGCGGCTGGACCATATTTGCAGCTCTTGTAAATGGGCACAACTTCAGTGAAATGATACTTACATCAGCTCCAGATCTGTCCCAATTCTGCTGTGTGAGTCTGAATTGGGAAGAAGGGATTGTGGAAATCCCTGATACCTGGGGTGAATGATGGGGCTGTGCAGGGCAGAGCACATTCCAAACTTCTTATTTCAGGAAAATTGTCCATTACAGATAAACACGAATTTTCGATGAGAAGTTGAAGGCCAACTGTTTTTGCCTGTATGAAATCTATCCTAAACAGACTGTATGGAACCAGAAATGTCTTAGAGCTTCAACTGTACTGATTCTCAAAGAGGTCTGAGGAAGGAAAGATGCTTATCAGTTTATAAAAGGATAAGAGATTTCTATCAAAAATAAACTTTTAAAAATAATTATATAACTTCTGTTTCTTTTATTATGCAGCTGCCTTGGGATCTGAGCTCCTGGTAAACACATTGGCCTGTTAAAGGACATGATTCAGACTGTTCCAGATCCAGCAGCTCACATCAAGGTTAGTTTCCTGTTTACTGTGAGTTGTCAGATGTTTTGATTGATAAAATTAAAGAATATATATACATACTGCAGCTTTTCTTGTGTGTTTATAAATTGTGGTACTGCATAATACTGTCTCCTTTATTTCTCAACATTTATAAGCTATTGTGTGAGTCAGTCCTGCAGCCTTTGTTGCTCACACCTGTATTCATGAGCTCTAAAGTATGTACGTATTTTGAGGATAACTTCTTTAAGATTAAAACCCCTTGGTTGCCCTTTAATATTTGGTATGTTTGATGAAATACATGTAGTTTAAAAATACTGAATTTATTATATCCCCAGTTCTGCTCCATGAAAGAATCCACTGGCAAACATTAAGTTCAGCTGGAGAAGGGAAATTAGCATAATGAAAAAATTCAAAGCTGAAGAAACATCCCATTGAAAAGATTAATAGTTTTATGTAAGTCATAGGAGTGTAGACACTGAACTGTGCTACTGCCTTAAAAACAACATTGTTTTGGTACATTTCAAAAGCTTAACTTCAAAGTACTCTTTTTACTTTATTGTTACTATTATTGCTACTATTACTATTGTTACTATGTCTTTTCTTATCCTTCACTGAAGATAAGAGAATCTGCTAGACTTAGCAGGTGTAGCTGATGATATATTGCTCAGAACAAGACATTTTGGGGCATTGCACAGAAACGATAGCAAGCTGAGCCTCACAAACTGACTGGTTTGGGGGATTTTCCTGATTGCTTCTAAAGAAGAACAGTAATTCTCTTTCACAAAATAGAAGGACACCCCTATAGCAGTGTCTTATGTGGGAAAAGCCTGCTGATCCTCATATGACAAAATTGCCTACTTATCATTCACATGGATTTTACTATCTGAAAATATTGCTGGTGTAGTAAAATTGATGTAATCAAAGAAATAGATCAGCCATGCTAAGCAGGCTGTAAGTGAAAAGTTTTCTTTCATTCTTTCTGCCTGCCTTTCTGTCCCTCTGCCTTTTTGTCTGTCCCTGAAGTTACATTTTCTACAACTTCTTTCATGGAGTTTCTTCTCAGTCGACTGCTGTCTACCAGTCAGCAGCTCTCTATAGAAAAACTTCACTTTTCAGATTATTTTTAACTGAATAAAATTGAAATATTATTTTAAACAACTCACTTTTCCTGTTAAAATGCAGTGAATGAAAGAAGCTCTCTATATAGCTCCCTACAGCAATTTTGGATTGTGTTTAGATACTAGAATGACTGGCAGTAGTGTGAGAGCTCGTCCCTTTACTCTTTCCAAGTTTTCCAAACGCCAGCACTTCCACAGCCTTCTGGTCCTCTGTTTTTATGAAAAGAGCAGAAAAACACCTCCCCTGTAAGCAGTCTCACCTCAACCACTGGTGGATTTCAACCACTAAGATTTCAAAATTTTTAAGTGCATTTAGTACCTCTTTGTGCTGTTCAAGTGTCCATGGCACCAGAAATAACATTAAGAAGAACTCAGTTTCATTCTTTCTGCCAAAACTGGTATCTGAAGTAATTTTTTTTAGCCATGGGAGTTTTAGAGGGCAAGGCTACGTATGCATGCATCTCATTACATCAAGTGAAAGAGAGCGACATAAAAATCTCTGTAATTAAGTGTTCAAGGGAACCTGTAGGAGCCTAGTTTTCAGCAGAACAGAATGCAGGAGTTGCTTTTACATTGAAAAAGGGTGCAAGGAACGCAATAATTTTAATACTGTGGTTGGGATAGAAAAGCTAGCCAACTAGAGATCAAATCCTTTACATTTTCTGTGTATGTCATTAGGGTCTGCTTTGATCTAAACACTTTCTTCAGAAAGCTGCCATGGATGCTCTGTTCATTTAAACTTTACAAGTGGATGTAACTACATTCTTAAAAATACACCACTGGAAAGGATAGCACATGGGACCTGGGAAAGACTATTTGGGGTAATAGTCTTTTCTATCTCTCATTGCTGTGTTGAAGTAGAAGGGACAAATTGTGTTCATCGCAGCCATCCTTGGTGTGGTTTTGTTTAGTTGACTGTACTCCATCAGGTAGGTCATGTGTTATTGTTTCTTTTATTTTCTTAAATAAGCAGACACAGCCTCATTTATGCACATTTAGCACTGCAGCTTTGAAGATAACTTTATAGGAAGTGTCTGAATTATTAAGATTTGTCAGATTTTAAGATTTAAATTTCCTGCCTAAACATGTGCAGAAAATTAATGAGAAACATAAATGAATACAGCAATATGAATATTCAGAGACATCTTTTTTGCAGAAAGGGTGACTTCATTTTCATTATGTAAGCTTTTGTGTGTGCCATTTAAAAAAATCTGCCTTTCATGATACCAGGAGAAAATTTAACCAGTATCACAGCTCTTGTGCTCCGTTCCTGAACAAGAAGTGGTAAGAGCTAGATTCCAGCACTTAGGCAGATCCTGTCCAATTTTGGGAATGTTTCAAAAGTCTTAATGTGTGTGTCCTCATTTTGTTTGGGCAGCTTCATTCCATAGCTACTAAAATTAAGCTTTACATTTTTCATCATGAATGAAGCATCTAGAATTGCTGTGGTGAACCTGTGCTCCTGTTGCCCCCTAATGCCTAGTTTCAGCTGAATCACAGCCTTGTGTTTTGCCCAAGCATAAAGGAAATAAGCATGTAATATGGACAAGGAAAAGGATGTATCTATTCAGACCTTTAGTTCCAGTTCAGCAAAATATGTGGAATTTTGACACTGATCTTTGATCAGATCTGCAAATGTTTGGTGCCTGTGAGAGGGCTGAAATAAGTAATACTACTCACATCAATAAAATTGAATGTGTCTCCTGTGGTCTGTGGGATCAGCACCATAGTTTAATAAGTTTTGCTATTGCTAAAGGTTTAAAATAGTGCCATTAGTTTGAATTAGTGGCAAACTGTTAAGAAAGTGTTAATTTGATTTAAAGCGAGACAAGTTATTTCTTCTAATTCATTATCCGTAATTAAAATGAGGAAATTATTTTTGGGCAGTCATTTGGGCAGTTTTTGATAGTTCAAAGTGCTTGGGTGCAAGGTGCTCATATTTACACCAAGGTTTGCATATTCCCTCACCCTTCCAGAATAGTTTTTTTCTCATGAGTCTGCACACTGTAGAGGAGTCTGTAGAGTCTTTGCAACCAACTGTATCCTTGTCTCTCACTTTGCCCATGTCACTGAAAGGGGCTGTCATTTTATTTGAGTGCTATAAAATGTTTGATGTTAATCATAATGTTGAGGAAGACTTTTGTCTCTGGTGTCAGAGGATCAAGGTCCTCTTGCCACCAGTAGAAGTTTCCAAACACAGTAAAAGTGGATCTCTTATTCTATGCACACTAAGGGTCACTTCTAGAAAATGCACCATTTTTGGTATCTTTCTAAACTAGGAATTTACATGAATGTGCCTTATACAATTTTCACCAGGAAGATGATTTTTTTTTTTTGTCAGTCTGAACTGTTTTGCTTCAGGTAGTTTGTTATTTGGGAGGTACATAAGGATCTAGTTGTTTAGACTGGTATTAATTGAAGCAACTTAAGAAGAGTTATATCTCATCAAACTCAAAAGAAAGGTTAGAGATATTTTGAACAAGTCAGGGGCTAGGTTGTCACTTTGTATGGGCAGGACTTTCATTTACATACATGTTTAAATGTCATTTTTTTTGTTGTTCTCTTATTCATTATACTCTAGTTCTTTTAACAATAGTCACAGAAACACTGTGCAGATGTTACTTGAGATTTGCATGTTTTGGTTTAGGCTGTGTATGCTTTGTGGATACTGACCATTCAGTAAAACTTAAGGTTTTGAATGGTTAAATTCTGCTTTTAACAGCCTCATTTGCAAAGATCAAATGCTTGTTTTGACTTCAGTTACCTTGTGCCATTACTGTGAGGGGATTTTATGGAACCAATTCTCAGGAAAAATTGAGTTACTGCTGTTCCTTTCACCCTCACTGGGAGAAAAAAAAAAAAGTGTCCCGTGTATGGTTTGTAGGTAAAGAAATTACTGCATTTATCAGAGTCTAACCTGGGGTAAATAGGTACAGCTTTCATTGAATTAAGGCTGATTTATGCCGGTGTGTGATTCATTCTGTGAATATTTAGGTGTTCTGATTTTTCTGTCCCTTGGTGATGATTTTGAGATCTGGGATGACTGAAAAGACAGGTGAATGGCAGCAGCTGAAGAAGTGCTTGTGGACTGCCTAGCCTCTTTTGCCTAATAGAAGTTGAAGAATGGGGACACTTTACATCCCAGGTAGCCTAAAGAGGACATTTTCAATAAAAATTCTCAAAGGGAATCAAAAACTTTGAGCCAAATTTAGCTGGTCTGTGTCTGTACAACCTGATTTTTTTTCTGTGGATGTATGTAGAGGTCGTTGAATCTATCAAACTAAAGTTGACAAATCTGAAAGCTGTACCTAATATTAAAGTGAAGGAAAAGATGGTTCCTCAGAAGGAATAGAAGAATTACTCCATAGCTGTTTTTTGAAAATTACCTCTGAATTTAGCATTTTTGTGCCTAGGCAATGAATTAGGTGACACATGCACATTTCCATGCACAGCATCCCATGTTGTGACTGGAACTATTACAAAATCTGATCCCAGAGCTCCTTTGTTGGCCACAGAATATGTTGGATTTCAAATTACGTCAGTGTAGAGATGCTGTTTGGTGTACCTAATCTGTTGTGGTATGGTTAAATCTGGTTTTTTTAAAACTGGTATTATTCATTAAGGAGCATATTCTGAGTCTGATATAATCTGTTATTTTTTCCTGGAATTGTAGAGTCTCTAAATAGGATCCAAGACTTCATTATGCTGGGAGTTTTTTGTGCACAATACCATCTCTGCCTGAATGGGCAAGGGGAACAAGAAGGGAAGAAGGATAGATTTACTATTATCCTCCAGGATAAGGAGGATAAAGCCAGGCTTTTCCTCCCACCTCTTTTTAAGGTCTTGACTAAGCTAGGAGCCTAGTCTTTGTGGATTCTTTGCATCGTTAAAGCTCTTCTTTCATTGCTTATAAAATGATATTTGGGCAGCTCAACTAAGAGTGAGAGCATGGAAATCTGAGCCAAGGATACGAAGAGCTTTGCCTAAAGTCACATGTGAAGTAAGCTAATGGCAGACACATTGCAGCATAGTTGAGTGGGTGATCCATACAAAGTATGTAATACTACTGTATCACAGTATGTCACTACTGGAGTCAATTTGATAACATACCATCATCTGCTCCAGAAAATATGGAATAACTGCTCCTGGTATTTGTTGGCTAATGAGGCAAACCTCCCACAGGTATGAATCAGTGATGACCCCATGGACATATTGCCTGCAATGGCCTCTAGCTGTGAGACAGTGTTAGCCCCAGCACACAGAGCTGAACAAGCTACTGTGGGTTATCTGGGCTGCAAACTTGCTGCCTGACAGCTGCTCTGGGATAACTGCTGCATGCAGGCTCTCATCTTGTGGGTTACAAATGTCCCTCGGTGACATGTGAAAAAGCATCAGTATCAGCCATCCCTGAAGCTGCTGTTGCTGAGTAGCTGTAAGTCCCATCCCCTTTGCTTACCCCTCACTGTGTACTTCATTCATTATTCTGGCAAAACTTTAAAAGCTTCTTCCCTGCTTTTGTAATGACAGGGTAACACCACTGTTTGAGTTTCACCATGCTTCTTACTAATTATGCTAGCTGGATCACAGTTGCTAAATCTTGTTTGAACGATAGCCATGGTTTACTCTAGGTTCTCATAAAATAAAGGAACTGACTTTATCATGAATGTGGGTGACACTCCTCTGCACCAGCACTCATTTACTGAGTCCCTAAAGTGCCAGGCATAAAATCTGGTGCATTATTTCCATCCTCTCTCGGCATGTATCAATTAGCTGTAATAGTGCCAGAATCACTACTGTGTTTGAAAGTTAGAATCTCCCTGTATGAAGAAATTGTGATTTACTTCTCAGAAGTTTTGAATTCTGGATTGTAACCAAATGATTGCCACAGAGTTTACATAAGTAAATTCTTCTTTTTTATTTTTTTCCCTTCTCTCTTGACCTCTACCTCTTTCTCTCTGCCCGAGCAAATACCTCCTTGCTAAAGGAAAAGAGAGATAATGGCTTCTGTGTACTATAATTGATAATCCAAGGTTGCTGCCAACAGCCAGATGGAAAACAGTGTTAATGACATGTTCAAAGAAAAGTATGTTATTTTGATAGGGGATGGTCTAGAGACTTTAATCTCTATTGTTCTGGGGACTAATGGCATGGATAATTCCTTAAGTGAGGCCATTTTTAAACAAAAATTATCTTTTTCATAAGCAGGAAAGAGCAAACTAAAGAGTACCAAATGCATTTTCAATGGTCTGGCTGATATATATGCTTTACACTAACCCTTTGTTATGTGGAGTCAGATGTGTTCAAATCTCATTTCTGCAGTCTGCCAGACAGTTAAAAGTCTGGACATTTCTACTGCTGGTGGGTAGAAATCATAAATGGATGGTTCTGAAAACTAGAGCTGGGGTGTCAGGCTGAGTGTGGGGAGAAGCTATGAGGAGAAGTTGGGAGGGACAAACAAGACAGACTTTGGACAAGGACTAAAACAGGAAAAAAAGGTCTGCGGAGAAGCTGGGAGAAAAGATTCCTCTCCTTCATCTTCCTCTCCTCTAGAGCCTGGAGTGGGAGGGAGGGCTCCCAAATCACAAGCCTGTTTTGCTGCCTGTAAATCTCTCTCAAGCCCACTTCCAAAGTGGGCGTCTCCTCCTTCTTAGGTCCTGGCCATCCCAGCAGACGGGGTCAGCAACTCCACTAGCTCAGGTGTTTTATGCCTCCGAGGCTGTGCCTTTTGCCTCTGGCCATAGTGGTGAGAGCACTAAAGGGAAGGAGTTCAAGAAAGTCTTCCTTGAGGGGCTCCACTAAGCATGGTGCTTGGGCAGCCTTGGGACTCTGGGAGGCTGTAATGACAGTTTCCTCCTTCCTTGACAAGTGGTTACAGAAACCACCTGCTCAGGACTATCTTCACACAAATATACAGTGCAAATGCTAAAGATGTGCAGAGATTATCTCCCAGTGAGGCAGAGATTACTGTTCAAAGTACATTGCATTTGCCTTTTACCTTGATCTGGCTGCGAATATCCCAAGCAATGGGTCATCTTTAAGCTTTCTCAAGAGATTGTTGTTCATTCTCATGAAGCATTTCCTCATAAGCAGCCACCTTGCTCCCCTCTTTGACCAGCCTTTTTATATCTGCTCTCTGAAGATCCACACTCCTTTAATTTCACACTCCTTTTGCTCCTCCTCACCTTCTTAAAGAGGGAGATTTATAGGGAGAGCTCAGAGGAGGTTGCTAAGCATCCTACAGCCTGTCCACATTAGTTCTGGTCACAGTCTATTTCAGGTGATGAGGGCCAGGCAACCTTCCCCTCCATCATCACTACAGCTGCATCCAGCCCTGCTGTCAGCTATACTTGTTGCTTGGTCACGAATCACCACATTGTTATCCTTCTGGTAACACCTCCTAGTGCTGGAAGGCATACTCCGAAGGCTGTTGCTCCTGCAGCCCAGAGATGGGGTGAGATGCTTCCCTTGGGCTTGGTGATGTGTTTCATCTGCACATGATGCTTAAAAATTAAACTCAGCTCTCTCTCACTCTCCCTTCCCTCTCTTTCTCTTCTCCTTACTGCTTAATTTGGATGTCATATTGCATACTCCTACTCCAACAACAATCCTCATTAAATCTGAAATCTTACTTCTTTATTTCCTATCCATGTTCTAATCTCCTCAACACTCTCTTGGACTATTTCGGCAATCCTGTTGGTGTCTCAAAGTTGACTTCATGTTGTAATATCTTTTGCTGATGTGCCATTTAATTCCCTTCTTTAGATTATTAATACAGACATTACCTCATAAACAGTTATGGGAGTTTGATTGCATACCTTCCACCAACTTGTGATTTTATCATTTGTCACAAGTCTTTGCCTGCTGCTCTGTATGACATTTGAGACTCTCAGTGTTCTTTCCCAGACCAATTCAAATTCTTGCTGCAAAAGGTATTTCTTCTTTGGCTCAAGCCAGTGGTCAGCATTTGGGTATTTCCAGGCATGCTTCATTAGAAAGAGAAACTGTTTCTATACCATAGATGTATTCTTGGTGCAATTTTCTTTTTTTTTTTTTTTAACTGAAAATGTTTATCCTATCCTTTTTGCCTTAGAAGAACAGAAAAGATGACACAGCCACTGCTGTTCCCCTAAATTCCCATGTCTGTCTTGCCAGTGAGCCCTGTGCCCAACAGGTTCTACAGTGTGCTCCCTTCACTTCTGTGCTCAGAAATGCAGATTTTTGCTCTCTAGCAACCTGAAAAACCCTAATGTTACTTTCCATATTTACAACACCATTAAACTCAACTAATGTGCGTGACTTTTACTGTATTATATCCCCTCCATCCCCAGGCCAGTATTTCTGTTGATTCCAGTGTTATCTTTGTGACATGAAAGGGATCAATTTCTTCTGCTGCTGAGGTCTGAAAAGAATGTTTGGCATGCACATTATATATTTCATATCGTCTGTGATTACTCTGGGACAAAGACAAACTTACTGGCAGTCACTGTCACCTCCTTGGAGAGCAACAGAAGTTTGGTAGGATACTGTAACCTGCTATTTCAAATTCAGCAAAGTAGCGCTCAAAAGAAGGTAGATAAATCTGTGGTGTGCTGTGAGTCTTCCAGGATGAGCTGAAATAATTATTTGTCCATACTGCCTTGGTCATATATAGAGATTTTCCAGGAACCCAGAAATCTGGCAGATGTCAGGGCAGTGAATAACATGGGAGGAATCCTGCAAATGTGAGAAATCCTATGTCCAGCACAGCCAGCCCTCAGGCTGAGCACTGCCTGCGCTTCTCAGATAGGTGTAAGAAGGAGCATATTGCAGTACGTTGGCTTAATCAATGGTAGTCTCACTGCGTCAGAAATCTGAACACGCACCAAATGTTGTTGCCACTGCCCCTAAGGGAACAGATGGGAATTGGAAGGAGCTTTGTTCCTGAACATGTAACCCTTTTTATCTCTGTGTTTTATGTTTTCTGTTCTGTCACAAGACCTGGCATTGTGAACGGTAACACCTGCTTCGTGCCTTCCAGGGAGGAAAAATAGAGTAAGATGGGATAACTTTAAAATGGCAAATGGTCAAGGAGAGCCTGAGGATGTGCTAGACGAGATGCTCACCTAAGTGTAGCTGCTTTTGGTTGGTATTTAGTTTAAGCAGTTTCTGGATCACCTCTTTAGAAAATGGGAAGTGACCTAAATTAGGAAGAGGTGAATTGTCCTTGGGAAGTACCTGTGTCTTTCCACTGTTTGCATGGAGGCTGTGGAGTAGTTACGTTAAGCACAGGAAGACTTGTAGGTGGCTTTTGATTAGATGGACTGAATCCCACCTTACATGGCATATCCTCAATACATAACAGAGAACTAGTGATACATTCGTATATAACCACATTGAGATGACATTTCACACAAGTGTAGTAAACCTTTGGAAAGCAGGGACTAGATGGCAGGCTGTACAGGAGTAGCTGTGTCCCAGATTCGAGTCTAGATGTTGGGGCAGGGTGGAGATTTGCAGAGCAGAACTGTAGGCAATGTCTGAAGACACCTGGGGCACAGTCCTTTCTGTCTTGTCAGCAGAAGACAAGCTAAGATGCCTTCACCCCATCCTCCAGATTTCCTTGCAAAGCAGACTATGTAGATGAGCAGGCAGGGACCTATAGGGCTTTCCTGTAGGACCTCTTCACAGAAAAGATCTGGGGCTGTAGACCACGGCATGCTGTGTGCAAGGACCCAGCTGGCACATGTGTCCAGGTCAGGACAGCAGAGCTTCCCTGCCCAACATTTATACTAAGATGCCCTCAAAATGAACTCAGAATGAACAAAAAAATGTTTCAGACTTGGAGGCTAACTGAGAACTCAAATTAATTTGCTTAGAGACATTAAAGGAAGCCACCTACTCCTTAGTTACAGATTCAGAAAATCTTTCCAGTTCTTTCCAAGTTGTCCCAGAACTGTAACCAGTCAGCTAATGGTGCATGAACCATTGCAGAGATGTTATTAACTCAGACAAAGGAAAATATACTTTCAGTTATTATGTGCTAATAAAGCACAAACGAAACAAATTTAGGCAACAGAAACAATTATATCATTAAACATTTAACTGCAAGAATGATCTTTAAATTACTAATGATTCAAACCAAAGCATGGACACAAAGAGGAAAGGGGAGGAAGGTAATTGTAACAATTGAGTCTAATCAGTGCCTCAGTTCAAATGTGTGGCTATAAATGTCAAAATACATAATATCTGATGCAAGAACAGAAGTGGAACCAGAATGGATGAGCATTCCTCACTTCCTCACTTGACCAGATTCCTTTAATTGGGAGGAAGTTAAACACATGGAGTTGGGGAACTTTTGTGAGCTGGGTTATCTCCAGAGCTGTCTTTAGATACCAGTCTATGTTCCTGAACAGCCTTTCAAAATTGGCAGGAAGCAGTGAACTAAGGCACAAGTTTCAGTCTTGGCCTTACGCTTGAATAAGCCTTTCCACATTCTGCTGCCATTACCTGAAAAAGAGGATAGGCTGTATACTTACTAAATCGAGAGGGGGCTGCTATGAGGGATGCCTCCCCATGAAAGGAATGGAGAAATTCCCCTCCTCATCTGAAAAAAAAAGTTTTTTATTGCTCTTTGAATTGCTCTGTAAGGAAGGGAGAGACTGTTGTGGGCTGCATCAGAAGGTGGGTTTCGGGAAGATCAGTGCTGTTGGGGTGCAGAAAGATGCGATGTTTTCTCGGCTGCAGGGTTGTATTTGTTTTCATAGTTTATGGCAGGGCTGCTCCCTTTGAAAAAGTATAAATCTTAATCAAGTAAAACTGATGTGCTGCCATATTTACCCATCTCACTGGTTGTCCTACATCATGTTTTAGCATATAAGTTACATGACAGAGTTATCCAGGGGTTGCCAGCTGACACAGAAACAAACCCTCATGTTAAATTGCCTGCAGATGTCCTCTTCCAACTCCTGTAAAGAACTTCTACCAGTTCTCGCTCTCTCTTTTTTTTTTTTTTTTTTTTTTTTTTTTTTTTTTTTTTTAAATCAAATCAACAGAAGGGGGGGAAAACAATCTCAGTTGAATCTTTGTGCTAGTGCCTCTGTTTGCAGGACAGGAAGCCTTAAGAAGACAATGCAATTTATAGGCAAGAGCAACAAAAAAAACTCCTGTAAGGATTTCCATGAACTTTAGTGGACCAAATTAGTCGTGGTTATTTTTAAGACTGAAGCTGACTGAATAATGCCAAGTCTAATGCTGCCAAGGTGAGCTTTTCACAATATTCAGACCTGGGGAGGTGAGATCTTTATGTTCTTTTGGCTGTAATTTATTTGATACTAGAATTTATGGCTTAGAGTTTTGACTAGACATCCCTTTTGTTTTGATATTGATCTAAGTAAATCCAGATTTTATCTGATGGACTTCTTGTTCTGTTTGGCAGAAATCTTTAAGTAAGATTGTGACATTCTTGAAAACATTCTTCACTGTTTTCATTTACATAATTAGGAATGTTTTGGGCTTTGTTTTTTTTTGTTTGTTTGTTTTTGTTTTAATTGTATGAATTTACTGAAGTTTGTGAACTTTTTGCCTGGCTGTCCCCCTTGGTTGGGGAAATCACAGAATGTTTTTTCTTTTTCCTGGCTGGAGGAGTATGGGCTATTTATTCATAGTTTTAAAATACACTTTCTGTGAGTCCTTACTTCTTGTTCTTTGCAATGTGATATTTCTGGATGATCAGTCTAGCCAAAAGCAATTGCAAAAGGTTAGTGGAGAGCAGAGCTCCCATTTAGACACCTACATGAAATACAAACCCTTCAAAAGCTGTGAGTGCCAAGCAACTCCCACTTGGAACAATGGAAGCTGGTGAGTGCCGACAGCTTCTGAAAATCTGGCCTTAACATGGCTTCAGAAGAGATTGATTAGCAAGTCCAATAAACTGTTATTTTTTGTACATGCTTAGCTCTGCATGGGCAATATTTGCTGCACTTGAAGTGTGCTCAGCAGTTTCAGGTGATGCATTAAGAGGAAGGTTCCTCCAGGGACGGAGGAGTTCTAAGTAGGTTGCTGGGTATGCAGGTAGCTAAGTGGGTAGGCAGCCTTTTGCTGAGTTTTCTTCATGAGAGTTTTGGTCAGGAGTGTTGAACTTTGCTAGGCAGGTAGAAGGAAATCCCTGGAGAGCTACCTCTGGAACTCCCCCATGTGGATCTTTTTTCAGGAAGAAAACAAAAGTAGGTTTCCAAGTTGTCTTAAAGTGCTTTGGAAGTGACATAAGCAAAACCAGAAAAGGCCACTCTGACATTACTGAAATAGGGATGTCCAAATGGTAAATTATAGTAATATAACTCTTGCATTCAAATTTCACATCCTGTGTAACTTCTATGTGTGGGCAAGGGAGATAAATTTTCTCTCTGGAGCTACACATGCGCTTCTTTCTTTTCATTAAGCCTGAAACACTTTCCTCTTCCCTCCTGTGATGATGGAGTAAGGTCTACAGGAAAAGTAGGATAAGAAAGTAATGTTTTGGCAGCTTTATTTCTAAACTAAGTCACCTTTGTGGCTTTCTGAATTTATTTTTTTTTTTAATTCGATCTATCACAAATCATCATCCATTTTTCAGTAAAGCAGACCACTCAAATACAAGAACAATAGGATAGTGCTGAAATGAGGAAAGATTCATTCTGATAATCAAATAATGAGTTTCTGTCATTGTTGCTTTTTAAACATGGTAAACAGGTTGGGCACCAATATGCTTGCAAATGACCCAAAGTCTTCCTTTCTATGGTAATCCGTATTCTTTTGAAAAGCTAATAAAAGTGGTGTATGAAAGAAATTCCTGGGGCACTGCAGAACTCACCCTCCTAGGGAGAGAGCCAGATGTGCCGGTTAATAACCTAGCAAGCATTCAAAGCCAGGGCAGTAACCGCTTGGTATCACCTTAGCCAGACATTCTGTGTCGATGCAAGGCAATATTGCACACTGGTCACATTCGCAGCAGAGAGCTGGAAGACATGTGCAGTCTTAATAAAGGGGGAAAAAAAAAAAAAAAAGGAAAAGAAAAGGAGGGGACAGGGAGAAGGAGAGGGAGACAATGTGTCTGTCCTGAGAAGCAGCAAAGCAGCAGACACACTCCCCCATATGTGCATTAGTCTGTCAGCCTGGATTCTGTTATCCAGATGTTGGGGTGGATCCTATGGCAGGGACCACGAAGGAAAAGACTTTTAAAAGAAATCATATTTCAGTGGTGAAATTAACATTACTGGATTTTTCGAATGCAATCACTAGTGTAATTTTTCAGAATGCTTTAGTAAAATGACAAATTCTAGACCTAATGTTTTTACAGGCATTTTTGGCAGAGCCTCTTCCAAACAGAAGTGTTATGTGTGTGAAACTTGTCAATCACTTTTAGAACCAAGATGACTTAAACAGCACATTAATATTGCTCTCAAATCAGTCTTACTGAACTGAAAATTCTTTGTGGAGGGGGTCCCAAATTCTGATTGGTCTTTCTGAAGGCCTCATCCATCCCTCAGCATCAAACCCTTTGAGAGCCTTGGCCATCATAACAAAATGGTGTTTTTGCATGATAAAAACATACACATTTCCAGTGGCAATCAGAAGACATCAGAATCAAATAAGAATTTTTTTAAATCCCAAAATGACTTTGCCAGGCACAGCAGAAAAATAAATTACTTATGGCATTTATGGTATATTTGTAACTTGAAACTGATGGCTTCGTGTTACTGGGCATAACATGTGTATAAACAAACACTGCACAAAAAGACAAATCCCCGCTTTGTCTCTCTGACACTTTGCCTCTGTGACCGGGATCTGACAACGAACGCCACATGCGTATTTTTGCTGAGCTCATGTTTACCTTGAACTCAGCTCAGCCCTGTTCTGATCTTGCCCATGTGTGGCAGGATCAGGGTGTCTGAAGGGAAACGGGTGCGGTGATAGGAGATGATGTACATGCCTGACCAGCCATGGTCATCACAAAGGGAAAGGGTGAGCATCTGTGAACAAACATTTATCTGAATTTGTTAAACAATGCGGTTGTTGTTCTTGCCTGTAAATTTTTCATGAGCCCTCAGGAATGCAACATTTTACGTAAAAAGTTGGTGATAAGTGAATGTTACTAAACTTCATATTCATGACTGATAAGGAGTCACCACTTTCAGCTATCATAGAAAGCAGAATGTCAATACATGAAAACTTAAAGAGGGAATTTATGATTATGTTGCAAATGGAAACAAGGCAATTTTATATCAATATTAGTACAGTGCACTTTGGAGGCAGTCTGAATGTTTTCATACATAATTATGGTTTCAGTACAATTGTAAATTCATAGAGACAGCTGGCATATCTTTTTCCATGTTGAAATAGTATCAGCTGAGTAGGTCTTGTGAGAAATCTCAGCTTGTAGTTTTGGTAAAAGCCAGACTTGCAGATACAGATTTCTTTGTGGTATTTCACTATTGGATATGATCTTGACTCTGCTGTGAATCTCAAAATTTAATGGAACTCTAAAGTTCATTCTTGAATGTGTCACACAAAGGACCTGGAGAGGTGCAGCACCACCTAACTGGGGTGTAAAAAATAGTATTTTTCCTTGCTGATACAGCCAGAGTGTAGCACTGAGTGGCCAGAAGAGATAACAAAGTTAGCCAAGGATGGGCCATCTTTGGTGCTGCCCACAGCAAAGGCACACCGGCATGATGCTGACAGCTCACTAGCAAACCCTGCTTGGGAGCCATACTGCTTGGATTCAGCATCCCTTCTTGCCCCAGGAGAAGGGAAGAAGGGGTCTGTGGCTGACTGCCCCTGCCCTGCAGGGTGTCAAGAAGCCAAGTATCATCTCAGACACCCATTAACCTCGAAGTCTGCCCTGGTGTTGAGCACACGCCTTAGACAGGGCTGGGCTATGAGCTGCCGAGCTCCGTGGGTGAGAGCTTTTCAGGCAAAGCCGCCCATCATCACACACTGCACTTTGTCAGAGTGAGCCTTGGAGCCGGCAGGGTGTGATTCATCCATCCCAGCAAGGTCTCTGAGGCAATCTGACATTATTCGGCCTGATATCATTAATTAATGAGGGCTGAATGTTATTCTTAGACACTGGATTGAGTATTGGGTAGAGAAGGCAATGAAAGGGCTCTTTGATTTTGGAAAATTCCTATGGCACTGTCAAATTTGCTAACAAAATTAAATCATCTGCCAACTTTCCAAGTTAAGGAGCACATCCCTTCTGGAGGCTTGACTGAGTCTCCTCAGTGCCTTCTTGGGATCAAGGGATTATTTGATTTATATTAATGCCAAAAGAAAATGATAGATAGCCTCCAAAAAACAGCCATATTAAATCTATCAGCTGGGTTTGGGAGAAAGAGTTTTTGGTTTTTTTGCTTCAGCACAGATTTGAACCTCCCCCTCCTTTGTTTGGCTGTGTTTGGTTTAATGTGCTCACAGTGGAAGGGAGCCAAAACCCAGAGTTTTTGTGCAGCCTGGGGCCTGGTCAGCGGGTTGTGCCTGGGCTCTGCTCCTCCGATGGGGGTGACCTGTAGCCCCCTGCAGCAGGATCGAGGACCTGTTCATGCAGCCGTGACTAACTCAAATAAACCTCCATTTAATGAGGTTTGGGTTTGGTCTTGAAAAATGTCAGGGTGTGCTCCAAAGCAAATGAAGAGAGCAATTCCACTTACTCCCAGAACTCGCATCCCAGGGGCTGGCGCTGCTCTTCCCTCCTCCTGACCCTTTTCCTCCCTAGAGCTGCCTCTTTCCCCAGTGCCTGCTGGCCGCCTGCTTTGTGGACCTTGCAGGTGTCCAGAATTAGCAAAGCCTTTGCGGGCCTCTGGCGTCAGATATATAAATATAATGCTGTCAGTTAAAACTCCAGCCCCAGCAGGGCTGGGAGTGCTGGAAGCGCGGTGCACATGTGGGCAGGCCAGCAGTCACACATGGATCCCATTGCAGCCCTAATAACACTGGGGTGGGAAGAGAAGGGTGAGGGGGCTGCTGGCAGGTCAGTCCTCTCCTGGTTCTTCTGTCTCCAGGCTGCTCTTGGTCTTATTGTAAACAGAGAGGTGCCCAAGCATGTCTCGTTCCTCAGTTTACTCTTACAGCCATGATTTTTTGGCAAGGAGGTGGCATGAATGGCCAGGTGGTCAGACCAGGCGGAGGGAGGTTATTGAGTAATTTCTGCACTGAGCCCAGAACTTTGTGGTTGAATTAATGTGCACGTGATAAAAGAGGCAGGCATCTTTGGGATGATACCCACACAGTGATGGTAATCATGTCACCAAGTGTTCATCTGCATTGTGAGTCCGGTTTGTCTTTCAACTGTAGGATGTCATTGGGGCAGCTGCTGCAATATGTGTGTATTGTGAGCACACGCATACAGCTGGGAGCAGACCAGCAGCCACCTAGGATGAATAAAGCAAGTGAATGCTTACTATTTTTAGAGGAAAAAAAAAAAAGTCTGTTATAGATTGTGCTAATTATTAATAGATTTGACATGATACCATACGTTCAGCAGCAGAAAGACCTGTGATATTTGAATTGCCTGTTTGGTTTATTGTGGATTGTGTCCATGAACCAGGCTGTAATCTGTAATTCTGGCTGCTGGAGTGAGGATTTTTTTAGGGACTTGTTTTAGATATCTGCTCTAGAGGCGCCCTTAAAGCATTTTGCTTCCATTGCCAGAATCAACAGACGAGGTGCTGGAACAAACTGATAAATTAAATAGCAACAAGTTACCCAGACCTGATGGTATTAATCTAAGAGTTGTGAAAAGCCTGAAGAGTGAGGTGCCTGTGCTGCTCACAACAGAAATGTAGGGACTTGAAGGAATCGAAGGACTTCAGAGTGACAGTCTTTGTACTTGCTTTTAAAAACAAACATGAAAGTGTTGCTGGGAAGCACCTCCAAGCCTTACTGCAGGGCAAAAATAACACCTAAGTAGTCACAATAATAAACAATGGTGAAGTTATAAATACACCTCCTACATTGATGATATGAAAGAGACAAAGTGGGATGTATTTTCCAAAGGAAAATTGGAGTCTTTGTTGTACCACAATTTTTAGAATGCACAAAAAAAGTGGATTTGGAAGAACAGGTTAATTGTTGCTTAAAGCTCGATGAGCTTTCTTGTCAAGGGGAGAAGTGACATTCAGTCATCCAATAAAAATGGATAGGAAAGAGAAAATAAGAAAATAATAATAAACATTTAGTTTTCATCCTGACACCTAAAATTATCATCAGGGTGTCTCGAATTGCATCCTAAGTCTGGCATTGTTTAATACACCTAGCAGTGAGCTGGAAAACAGGAAGTGAGGCTTTAATCCCTCTCTCCCTCTCTTACAGAGGAACGTCTGAGAGAATCAGGGCTGTCTAGCCTGCAGAAGAGAATGCTGAGAGGGGATCTTATCAATGCTTATAAATATCTGAAGTGTGGGTGTCAAGAGGATGAGGCCAGAGTCTTTTCAGTGGTGTCCAGAGACAGGATAAGGGGCAGTGGGTGCAAACTGGAGCACAGGAAGTTCCACCTCAAAAAACCCCCAACTTCTTTCTTGTGATGGAGCACTGGAACAGGCTGCCCAGAGTGGTTGTGGAGTCTTTGTCTCTGGAGACTTTCAAAGCCTGCCTGGACGTGTTCCTGTGCAACTTGTCCTAGGTAAAGCTGCTGTGGCAGGGGCGTTGGACTAGACAATTTCCAGAGGTCTCTTCCAACACCTACCATTCTGTGATTCTAATTAGATCTCAGATGATATGTATGCTCATGTATTATTTAGGTTCCTCAGGACGAGCTGAAGGAAATACAGAATGTTTCACCAAGACAAGTAGAAAAGCACTGTGCTATGACAAATCAGTATGAAAATGCATATGAAAAAGTAATGTAGGTAGGAAAAAATAAATGCCATTGAATAACTATCACCGCAGTTAAATATATTGAATAGTACTTTTGAGACACACTGCACTAATCTTCTTCCATGCCAAAAAATGGTCTTCTACTCTTTGCTTATCAGTCTCTTGATTTATGGAGAAATACAAACTTGGATCCTATGACAGCAGTTCCTCTTTGATAACTTTCTTAAAGTTATTCTGCAGAAAGTCCTGAGCTTCCGGTACACTTGTATTTTCTCCGGGCCAGATAGTGATCCATCTGGAGCAGTGGCTGACAAATGACAGTGATGGTAATTAGTAACATAATCAGCTGTTGTGGCTGCTATGATGAGCCTCTGTGCTTATGACAGAGCATGGTGGCTGGGGTGGATACAGGATTAACATATGTTCTAGTACTGCTTCTTCACAGAATCATTCTTAGTGCTGCTGCTGTTGGTTTTGGTACAGACTTTGGTATGTATAGTTTTTGAGATAGTTTAAAATATTTTTATCTGGGTTACATCTACCATCTCTTGCAGTATAAATATGTCCATTTTTCAGCATTCATCGAGAGAAGTGAGAGAAGTTCACCAATTTCAGGAATAGAGAAATGGAATATAAAAAAGAAATACAGAAGAGTTGGTGCTCAGTGATGTATTAGAAATCCACTCTGTAAC
This sequence comes from Megaceryle torquata, assembly GCA_024611175.1. Taxonomy (NCBI): domain Eukaryota; kingdom Metazoa; phylum Chordata; class Aves; order Coraciiformes; family Cerylidae; genus Megaceryle; species Megaceryle torquata. Next base: position 25,477 of record JANIJG010025307.1, read on the forward strand.
TCTCCCCTGGCCAAGGAAATCTCACATTTTTCTGAAACTATGACACAAAAGGCTGCTGGCAATATTGTCAGTGGTGTCCTTTGAAAAATGCTTTTAGGGACCCTTGGGGTTATCTGTGGCTCTTGCAAGATACTACTGTATTATTCTGTGAAGTTTCTACTCGGGCATCACGTCCGAACTTGAATGGGGATTGGGCACTGGGAAGTTACTGTGGGTCCTGTTAACTGGCAAGCCATTTTGCCCAGGAGAATAGTACAGAGCAGGAAAAAACTGGGTGAGCATCTTTCCTGTCATGTTAGTGCCTTCAGGCATGGCATCAAACATTCACTTGCAAGATGAGAGAATAGTTTGGTCTCCATCCCTCTAGAAAGCCTTAACCTTTCCAGAGGAGAGACTTCCAAGGTTAATAACCATGTATGGGTGTAACCTGAGGTGTGGCCAACATCTTGTTTTTTGGGACCTGGATTAGAACCACCACTAAATAACCACCTGTCTGCTGGTGATGACTTCTGTTTGGTTTTGGGCTGAGCTGGATTAAAAATGGTAATGTGAATGACCCAATTCCTATTTACAGTTTCCTCAGCTCTCCCATGCTCCCAGATGCATCTTGGGAAACTACATAAAGCAGTTGCCACATACCTCTTTCAGAGTTTCCATTAGTATCAGTGTGTGCAGAGGCTGCCAAGTCCAGTTCTCACTTATGTCAGTGAGATCCCAGTGCTCCTTGAGTTCCCTCGGATCAGGGAGCTGGTGTAGCTGGCACGGCCTGCCCAGTACCATGTATTTTGTAGGAAGTATTTTCTGCCTTTCCATGTCTCATAATTTCTGTTTTCCTGATGTCCTGTAGGGTAAGGTCTATGAAACCCTCCTTTTATTTACATGCCATGTCTACATTGCTTCATGTCATTAGAGTCAAGATTCATCTCAGCTAACTTTGTCTGAAAACGAAACCTATATTCAGAGCTGATGGAAATAGAGACATATTTAATCCCAGTTAAAAACAAATTTTGGAGGAGCCTGGGCAAATCTTTTAATCTAGATGTGGAATTTTTGGACATCTGAAGTAAGGTAAGGATAATCTCACTGGAGGATTTGTGTACATTGTTGCTTCTTTAGTGGAAAGGTGCATTCACAGGCTTGCACAGTCAAACTTTTAAAATAAAAATCACATAACAGCTTTATAACAGTGGATTGGAGGGAAGTTCTACCAGATATGTTTCCAACTGCTATCTTGGGTAGTTCTAGTACCCAGTTAAAGGCATCAGAGGTATGGGATTAGCAATTTGGATTTATAGATTCCTAAGCTATTTTTTTTCATGGTTTCTATAGGAGGTAGGAGGGCAAAAGTGGTTCATGGCCTCGTGGGACTGTGATTTTTTAAAGTTTTGTAACTCACTTCTGTATGTTATTTTTTCTTTTATCAACACTTGTAGGGTTACACATAATTTTAAAAGTATATTTAATCCTGTCTCTTTAGGAGTTTGGTGAAATATTTTGCTTTAATGCTTTGTGTCTGCTTGGCTATGCCTAAATATTAAATATATGCTGATCTTTCTTCTTTGCCTGCCTCAGAATGAGGTTCTTTTAAAATAGGTTCAGATGTACAACCCTATTACCCAAGTTGATGGTATAATTCCTAGCTAATATCACTGTGCTTCTTGCAGATTTTAGATTTTGCTGACAGCATTCCCAGCTATTTACATGATACGGTGAATAACTGCAGCTTTTATCATGAAGGAATCCCTGAGTGCTTTTCCAATGATTTTTACAGGAGTCACTTTGCTCATCACTGATGTGGAGCCAGAGCAGGGTTAAAAATATGGCAACCATTCAGTGGTAACTGGAGTCTGCAGCACTTCTGAAAAATTGGGACCACTTTGCAAAATGTCAATATTTTTGATGACATTGGTCGTGGGAGGCCAGGTCCTCAGTATGAGTAAATTTACATTTTGGCTTTACTGGTATCTGCAGCATTTCCACGATTTCTACCCATGGGAAAAAAAAATGGCCTTATCTGAGTACTTTTCACTCTCTGAAGCCTTGATTATACAAAAGGCACTTCTTTTCTGATTTCCCACTTTGCAAATCTTGAAGCAGGTGTGAGAGGAAGTGTCCAGCATTGTCCAGAGGGGACACCACCACTGCCACTCCCTGGTCCTCACCCTTGCTGCTTGCTGATCTCCCCAGGCCTTCTGTAGATAAATAAACTGTGTTCTGTGCAGGCCCTGAACCCTTCTCACTTCGGGGCGATGGGAAGAAAAAATAGCCTTATCCTTCGCTTATCCTTATAACTAACAACCAGGTAAAGGTAATGGCCCAGGTGACCTCTGTTTGCTGATCTTCAGGCAGATGCTGCAGCTCTTCCAGTTGCCTGAGGTCTCCCTCTGCTTCAGTCTCCTGCTGTGCAGTGAGGAGATAGCATATCACCAGCAACAAAGGAGGCAGCAGTGTTTTCCCCCTTCATGTATCTGTTATGTGGGTAAATTGATCAAGTGATACAGGCAAAGAGCTGCAAGGTGGATGCATAAGTTAATAACAAACATCGTGTAAAATTTGTGAAGTAAACAATACAAGGCCATCTCAGCTGCCTAAAGCTAGAAATTATAGGTTTCTGGCATCACTTAAGGGAAATAAAATTAGAGATTATCCCTGTGAAAGTTTTGAAAGGAAACTCTCTTCTCATGCAGTCAAAAGCCCCTCTTAAAATTTGTGGGGTGCTTGCTGGAGTCAGAGGCATAGGATCTGGCCTGGCATGCATTGCACTTGCAAACGCAGTGCTCTTCGTCAGAGGGTAATCTCACACTGAAGAAACGAAACAGCAGCTCCAAAATAATGTATTTTGTCTTTAAGATATTCAAATTCTCATGATCTTGTAAGTACACGCCTTAACCAGAGGCTCTCCAAAACAGATTTAATGTGAACCCTGGAATCTGGTAATGCAGGACTTCCCACAGAATTAGCTGGACTTTTCTGAAAAATATGATAAAAATGAGGGCCGTGACATTATGGATGGAGTTGTGTGGAAAAGAGTGTGTGCCTGACAGTGTTTTTTCCAGGAAACTGGACAGTGGGCTTGTGATTTCAAATGCTTTACTGCTGGTGATCTTGGTGATCAGATCAGGCTGCCTTTCTTCTGGGTGAGGTTCAGATAATGCCTAGCCCCAGTGTTTCACAGTTTCATGTTGTTTAGATACAGAACATTGACATTGTTTTGAATGAGATAGACTTTAATGAGAAGGCAGTTTTGTCTGTTCTGGCAGCACAGTCTGTAATAGCAGCACTGTTAATATTACTGGTTCTGGCATGGCAGACATGGGAAGAGTCTAGGGCAGACATCTGACAGGCTTGACAGGGGGTAGCATCTTGCATCTTGATCTGCATGTGGCTATAACTTGAAACCATTATTTCCTCTGTGACAGGGAAGCAATTTTCGCTAAAAAATTACTTCGATGTGAGAGACAAAGATTGGCTTCGTATGTAGGCATAATGTATTGCACAGCATCTTTCTTCTTCTTCCAGAGACAAGCTGTGAAAGAGTTTTCTGAAATATTTCACTGACAGGAGCACAAGAAACTTTTTCTATAAGGAGAGGTGCTTGAAAGAAAGGAAGGAATCTGCAATTACATAACTTTCATTTATGCCAACATCCATTTCTAATGTTTTTTATTTTCAGGTAGCAAATCAGCAATCCATTTTCAAATAGTCTGTTGGCTACATTACTCTGAAGCGTTAAGATGTTTCTGTATCCAAGCTGTGTATTTAAACTTGAAAACAAAACTCTGTAAGAAATAGCTTTACATTAGGGTTGGGTGGTTGGTTTTTTTTTAAGAAGAAAAGAAATTATACATCATTTAGAAGGGGCTGAGTATATGAATATTGCCATTTTTAAGCTAGCTATCACTGAACACATTGTCAGGAAAGCAATACAAATTATTATACTTCCTCACTTTGAAGAATTCTGCTCTCTGAATGCAATAAAATTTAAGTAATGTACAAGAATTACCTTGGAAACCCATCAAGGAAATAAAAAAGATGTAAAATAACTTCACAATTCTTAATTTAAGCATGATGATATTTCACAAGAAAAGGCAGGTATATGTAATCTACTATAATACTTCCAGTCTGCTTTTTCACACACTGGCTAATCTTCATACTTTTGAGATGAAACCACAAAATGACAAAAAACAGAACAGAGGTGCCCTCAGAGTGTCTGCTAAGCCTGCACCCACTCTAAGTAAGGACCAAGGGAGCTGATTAGTAAGCATTGTAAGCATTGCCTCCATGCACCCTCAGGGGAGCTCAGCACTGACACAGGGCCTGTTGTGTGGCTGCAGCCCAGGGGAACCATCCCAATGTTACCTCCAACCAAATACTTTTAACTTTGAAGGCTGCGCTCTTGGATACAAAGAGCTGATGTGAAGAAGTGGATCTAGGCACATAACAGTCCTGTTGCAGGAGAGGAGGGGAGAAGTGGTACTGGGTGGTGGCTGCTCCATTCTGGGACAGGGGATCCTGCACCCAGGCTAGTCTAAAGCAAAAATATTTCTTCTGGGAGAAGTTGCCTAACTTTAAACAGCTCCTCCTCTCATACAGTTTCAAGGCGGAAGAAATATTCTCCCAGCAGGCCTGGATTGCTCACCCTTCTTTAACATAAGGACATTTAAACATGAGTCTTACCCTCCCCAGGACATTGTTCAAACCAGAGTCCCAGGAAAGCTTCATATGGTGGAGAGCAAGGGAGGGTGGCAGGGGAAATGCTTTCCCTCCCAGTGAGATTGATCCACCCTCTTGTGCAGGGTTTATAGAGCCAAAAGGATGGATTTAACCATTCTCAGTGCACCTTGCAGCAATGATCAGCATCAGTGGGACCTGAGTATCAAAGACAAAATTTTACAAGTTCTACATGGACAGAGCTATAGCCATTGTGGATGTGACTTAAGGTTCAGGACTTGACATTAAAGTTTCTACCAATCAGAAATGAGGAAAAAGTTAATAGATTTTTTTCTTCAGAGTCACGTGAGGCATCTTTTTCTACCTGAAATGAGATCTTAAACCAAGATATAGGTACATAAATAGAAATCACTTCATTTTCTGAGTGAACGTTGGTTACATGGACTGGGGGGCCTTGTCTTCTTGTCAGTTCTGGGCAACCTAAACTTAACATCTTAGAAGATGACTCCAGAGGGACTCAGCTGTCTTCAGAGGGAGCCGCTCTGACTAGCCTAGAGCATTCACATAGCTAGCATAAGCAGAAATATATCCCCTGCTTAAACTCAGATTTAGCCTGGAAGGACAAAAATTTCAAAACTGCCATAGTTTACTTTCAACACTGAGGCTTTTTTAAAATCTTCCCCCTCTCACACACACATGCATTTTGGCTGCTATTTATCACTTTATATTGTTCCCTATCAAATAAGGAAAGTGTTATGAGTAGCTAGGATGAATTGCAGGCTCTAAGGAAGACAGTGACAAATCTCTGCTGGCTTCAACACAGAGACAGGATTTATCCCTCACCATAATTTTTTTTTCTTCATTTATACGTACGTACTTAGTTGTGAACTGTATTGCCTTTTGCCATTTTATTTTGGCAGATTTTAATGATAGATAATAGCATGTATTATTCGAAGTCAAGTTGCTAGCTTTGTAAAAGGAAATTAAATACTCACTTTTAAGCATAATTAATCTGTTGAAAAAAACCCCAGCTGTATTAAGGTGTTAAAAACAGTAGTCATCCAGAGGGAGATGACAAGATAAACTGGTAAGGGCTCAGCATAAGGCAAATTGTTTTAATAATTTTTAACAAAATATTAATGTTTTAAATACTTTTTTTTTTCATAATTGTCCATGAGCACAGAATTATTTTCTACACATTTGTATGCCCTTTGAAGAAACTGAGACATTGCATCAATGCATTAATGCTGTGGCTTGCTCACAAGCTATGAATTCACTACATTGGTTTAAAAACCTATACTCAAACTGTACGACCAGTCTTCTTTCTGTATTTCCTTTAGTACATTTTCTGAATGGATAATCAAAACTGTCTAAGCATCTAAGCTACAGGGCCAGGAACAAATTGGCTGTGCTCAATTGTTTTTCACTGAAGTCATCCTTCAGTACACAACTTTGATGAAAAAATGTACGGTGGAAAGGCACTTGTATCCTTTGCTTTCAAAGCATCACAGTCATGTCATGCTTTCATGTCAATGACTTCAAAATGTGCTACACACAGAACTAAAAATATGTAATTTTTTTACAACTGTAGAATATGTGGATTAGCAGTTGTTATTTTGAAAGGTTGATATAGCACACGGCCTAGTAATTCCTTTTCTCTATTGAGTTATAATTTGAGTAACTAATGGTACTACATTTTATTTGAATTTGTAGAAAATTTTACTGTATTTTTAATAGCAGTGGTTATTGAATCTCAAAGGTAAGTGATTAAAAATGAGCTTGTGGAGTGTAAAAAATTCCAAACTGAACTTCTTTTAAGTATGCAAATATTTGCATCAATGCCTGAATTAATCTAAGTATTTTGACAGATGCTGAAAAAACTTTAGCATGAGGAATACATTATACAAACCCACGATAATCACTGAGATTCTATAACATCTTGATGACCTTCCAAAATCTAGCTGGTGTAAACTTTGTTAAGCTAGTAGTAGTGATGATGTAATTTGCCTTGTAAACAGCTTGAGAAATTTGGATGACAATTTTAAAACTTGGCACTTGAGTTTTTTTAAACAAGCCACCAAAAAAATGTATACACAGCAAAGTCACGTATCTCGGATTTTTTGGTAGGCTTCATCTCACCTAACTTCAGGCATCAGTAAGGTCTGCGTTTAAGCTGTTTATCTGAAGCTCCCTTTATGTAAGTGCTCCTCTCCAGTGGGAAGGAGCAGGATATTTTTAAAGGCAAAAATAACCTTGTCTGGAAGCAGTCATTGAAAATTAACCAGAAAAAAAAGAGAAAAAAAAATTCATACAGAATACAGTCACCCTGATTCCCTCCAAAGATGCTCTGGAGATGGTGTCTCACTGAAAGAGAAGTTGGGGAGGCCTCTGGGAGGAGGGCAGGGTTGGTGTCCCCGGCCGGGGAGCGGAGCTGTCCAGCAGCGCCGGCACTGCGCACCAAGCCGCCTTCGGGGTACGGCCACTGCTCTCTGCCTGAGAGAAGACATGCACTTGGGGAGCAGGACCTACCTTTTTCCCTTCCACCAGCAAGCGAGCCCTGCACTTGCATGCTTTACAGCTGCAGCTAGTATCGCTTTTGAAGCCTCCTTGTTTGCAGGGGCTAAGAAAGTACCAAACGTGTCTGACATCATCCGCAAATGCTGAACACAAGTGGGTCGACGGAAGTTCTCCTTTGAAACACACTTTTGAAATACTGCAGTCTTCAAGGCTGGCTTACATACCCTGTGCCGTGATACACAGCCTTTTGTTTTGCATAAGTGTTTGTTTTAATGAGGTAGTGCAATGCAGCTCATCAGAATCAAAAACATATGATGCACCCTAGGCAAGAGAAAGGCAATAACTACACATTTTTGAAGAGGGCTAGTCATACCACAGGCTACCATTATAACAGAAAAAACAACAAGAATTTTAATATAGCTGTCTGGCCAAATATATTAATTTAAATTGAATGGCTTTTTCTGATATTATAGCTGTGAGGCACAATGTTCTACTGGCAAGCATCTTCAAAACCTTTTTTAGAAGATTTGCTTCAAATTATTTCTGTGCACCAGATCTTGATGGTATGTGCATTTGGGAGTCTAACCAAAGGAAAAAAAGATTTTGATTAAATCAATGACCTTTCCTGGAGGTTGAATGAAATGGAGATTGTAATACAAAAAGCTGCCTCCTGCAAACAGTGTTTTCCTCAAAATATTTACTCTAAGCTCTCCTCCATTAACTTTGCCCTAACTTTTTCACAAATATTCAAACCCTTGTGCCAGCACAGATATATACTTTTCCGTTAGCAAATCCGTTTAAATAAATTTAGTAATTTCCATTATTACTTACCCAATTGGCTTTCTAACCACCAATTTGCATTCTTTGCCAGAGAGAACTGCTGGGTCCTGCTTACTCTTAGAAACCTGGTCTTTATTGCACTTGTGCTTTTGTTGTGCTTCTTCAAAACCTGGTAATATTTGGTCCTCTCAGCTAATTGCATCTCTTCCCATTTGGCAAACTAGAGACATTTTCCTGCTAATATGGAAAAGAATGAGTGTGATCATTTCTTGAAATCTATTGTCAGTATTCATTTCACTTGATAAAACATAGTGTCATCTTATCCTGGCAAATATCTTTGCAATTTGTTATTCTTCCATGCAGCAGAGCCCAGGGAACCCACTGCAGCTGAGAGCAACATGTAACATCCTTCCTAGCAGTTGATGTTAATGAAAGCTGAGTTCCACAAGGAGACCAACACCCTGTATGATATTAGGCTGCTTATTATTAAATTAGGCTTGCTACAAAGCCATCATAAGTTCCATCAAAAGGCACAGGCTCAAAAACAACTACCATGCAGAGCTAGTGGCGGAAAAAAAGATTGCTTTCCTGCTCACATTGCTTTCCTGCTCACCTGGGCAGACTCATTTTCACTTGGGTGTGAGGCAACCTACAGACAGCCCTGACACAGCTGGCAGTGGTCTTTTAGGATTTCTTCTCAGGCTGGCTGAGGTGGATACTGATTCTCTGCAACCCAAGTCATCTACAGCAAAAGAAATTTTCCTAAGGGGTCACTGAATACTTTTTTTTTTTTTGGGCGGGGGTGGGGGGGGACAGAGAACACCACAAAATTGTGCAGTTATGATGCACCATTAATGACTTCATCAGGATTTGACAGTTTGGCTCTATGCTGATAATGAAATATTATTTTATAACAGAAAGCAAGGGTATGCTATATACCTTTTAGAAATAGAGACTACTGTTTCTATTCCCACAACACCACTGTTTTTCCCAACATGCATTCCATAATTTTGTAGCCATTAGAATACTTTAAAGCAACTCTGATAAAATCAGTTAAAGAAACAACCTTCTAGAAACATTTTCCCCATCCCCTTTGCATCATGTTACATTCTGCTGCACTTCTAAAAAGTTGCTGATCAATTCTGAGCCCCTCACAGGAAGCAAGGGTATGAAAATTGCTAGTGGAAATACTAACTAATATTACTTCCATTAGAATAGCTCTGCTGCTCTGAAACACAAAGTAGTGGCCATGTGCCTTTCTCCCACCCTTACACTGGGGTACCTTTTCTGAAATCCTCATGTAATGATCCTCTGCAGTTAATAGGAATGCACTATTGGGACAGATCCAAGGGGTGGCATCCTCCTTCACTGAGCTGCAAGGAATTAGTTTTGGTCAGGAGATTAGTGGTTCTGTCTTGGTTTCCAGGTGCATCAGTTGGGTCGCCAGGAAAGTCTAAATGGAAAATCATGTTTGTTGAGCACCACTCCTGACAGCAGCACGCAACCCCAAGGCATGAAGGGAGTGTAGGCATAGAGCTGCTGGGCTGAGCATATGCTGCCACTTCAGGCGTAGACTTTCACACTACTTAATAACAGTGCAGATTCATACTGGTTTGTTTTTTGCAGTTACTTCCTTTGCCTTGAGGTGTCTCCTTGGAGGCAGGTTACTGTCCACATTTATTTGTCCTGTGCCCAGAGGAAAATTCAAGATCCATCAATTAAAGCAGGTTTTGCAATCCATGGGATTGAACACAGAATTATGGTCAGTCACCACAAAGACACAGATGCCCACTCCAATTTAGTAGACTGAAATGTCTGCATCTAGAACTCAGTGGCAATGCTTAGGATTGGTTCTTTCAGCTGTTCTCACACATGGGCAGCACAGGGACCTGATCAGTTATACACAGTCATACATATACTTATCTAAAACTGTTTCAAATAGGAACTTTTCTTCTCAAGAATAGTTCTACATTTTAGCATGATCAGCATCATTTCTTTAGGACAAACAGATAAACAACAACTTCATAAAAGGATAAGGTTTTTTGGTTATGATACCAAAATAACCTACTGCATATCAAATGACTGTTTTCATGTCCAGACAATTTTGGGTAATTTTTTCATTTTACTCAAACGCTTCTCTGAATTTCTGATTCTACTGTTGGACACCAGATCTGGTACGGCTGAAGTCTTGCAAAGCTGTTTTCCTTGTGACTTACATGTATTTGATTGCCTGATCTGCTGTTCTCTTAAGTGTTGGAGAATGTGCAAGCCTATGTCAGATTTAAGCGTTTTCCTGCTAAATGTTATTTATAAGCCTGACTTTTATGAATCAGAGATGCATTTTTGTTCTATCAAGGCCCCCAGCTATATGTCTTCCAGAGAGGTGCTGGTGCCTTAGGACACACCCTGATTTCAGAGATACCAGTCTCAGCACAGCTTAGGACTCAGCCTGCACCCATGATAGCCCTTTTTTCTCTGCTCCTAGGTGAAATGGGCAATAAGCAACAGCTGATTGATAGGTGTGATCAGATATCTCCCACAAATTGCATTATGACAGCATGTTGTCTCTTCTTCTGCTATTCTTTTAATACCACATGCAGGGATGATGTTTGTGACAGAGTAGGACACCATTTCCTTCTAGTCCTGTTCAATTAGGTTTTTCTTTCTAGTTCTCCCGAAGCTTTCTTAACAATAATAGGCATTTTATTAGCTCCCTACCTGAGGTTTTTTCCTTCCACTAGTTTCTGCATTAACCAATAATAACCTTTATTTTTACCTGCATTTCCCTGATGAGCTTTGATTCGGGAAATGGCCTAAGTACATGCTTATATTTGAAAATAAGGTTAAATTTCATAATTTTTAATGGGGTTTAAGCATGTGCTTAATGTGCAACCTAAATTTAAATGTTCTTCCTGAAAAGGATGTTCTCCTGGATGAGACCCTGCATGCATTGCCTTAAAATAGATCCTGACTGTCTCTCCAGTATGTTAGACATGCTGGATGCTTTCAGAAGTGTTTAATCTGATAAAAGAATTCATCTCAGAGCCATAAAGAAACCACAAATTTCCTTCACTTTAAATCTGCTGCTTTGATATCATTGGTCAGCTGCTTGTGCTGCAAGAATATTTGCATGGAAAGTTTCATAGTCTTATGGTGTATAGGTAAAGAAGTGACCTACCCAGCTGCTCACATGTAAGCAGCTGGTGTTAATTCTTTTTCTTAACTCCATGCAGATTACTGCAAAACAGAGAAAGGGCAAGAAGTGCAATGGGCACATAGATTCCCATGACTCTTCTTCCTTGGACAGGCAACTCACAGAAAACTTTGAAAAAGGGAACAAATAGAGTGTCAATGGCACATTACCACATAAATGTAATATGAGAGATAAGCACCATTATTCCTGCTTGTGGCATACTGTTGCAAATAGGACACAGCTCTTTAAGTATATAGAAATGATGTTTTGACATTTCCTAATTTTCTCACTTTTTTCATAATCCAAATCAACTCATGGCATTAAATTCAAACTTGTAAATATTTAAAATGGCTCATAATTGTATTTTATAAGGCATATATTATTCACTTCTCCCCAGAATGTGGAAATTATATCCCCATTATGATACGTTTACAGTTCTCCTCAGATTAGGGGTTGACCTCTTGGAAAGCAGCTCCATGGAGGAGTCCTGGTGGACAGTAAGTTATCCATGGGACAGCAATGTGTCCTTGTGGCCAGGAGGGCCAATGGTATCCTGGGGTGCATAAAGAAGAGTGTGGCCAGCGGGTTGAAGGACGTTCTCCTCCCCTTCTGCTGTACACTAGTGAGACTACATCTAGAGTATTGTGTCCAGTTCTGGGCTCCCCACTTCAAGAGAGACAGGGAAATATTACAGAGAAACCAAGGGAGAGTTACAAGGATGATTAAGGGACTGGAACATCTCTCTTATGAGGAAAGGCTGAGATACCTGGGGCTGTTTAGCCTGGAGGAGAGGAGACAGAGAGGGGATCTTATCAATGTTTACAAATATCTGAAGGGTGGGTGTCAAGTAGAAGGAGCCAGTCTCTTTTTCAGTGGTGCCTTGTGATAGGACAAGGGGCAGTGGTCACAAACTGGACTACAGGAATTTCCTGAAAAAACATGAGAACATGAAGAAAACTTATTTATTGTGAGGATGACAGAGCACTGAACAGGCTGCCCAGAGAGGTTGTGAAGTCTCCTTCTCTAGAGATTTTCAAAACCCACCTGGTTATATTCCTGTATAGCCTGCCCTAGGTGATCCTGCTCTGGCAGGGGGGTTGGAGTCGATGATCTCCAGAGGTCCCTTCCAATCCCTATCATTCTATGACTTTATGGTTCTATGAAACTCATTCTTCTTTTAAAGTCCTACGCCCTAACAATATGCTTTACTTAGCCTAATTTATCCCATGCATATGGATGTTTGTCACCCTATTGTATCCTTTGCATTTTCTTAGTACATTCAAAAAATATTTGGAGAAGGGGGCTGTTTCCATGTCTTGCCAAGGGAATCACCATGTAATGAATGAGCCTGAATCCCAAAGTAGCATGGTGATTAGAGCATGAATTTATGTAGATAATTTCCATTTACTTTAATGCATGAGATTTATTTTAATCTGTAGGTGTTCCACCTTGAAAGTGGCAGAGTAGCTTAAAATTAAAAAAACCCAAACAAAAACAAACAAACAAATAAAAACCCAACAGCAACAACAACAAAAAAACCCAAAAAAACTAAACACCACAAAACCCCCCACACCACTGTAGGAAAAAAAACCTGCAATAAAAAACTGGTCTGAGGGAGAAAAATCCTTAAAAAAAAATTTCACCCATAGCAACCAAATATTTCATTAAGAGCTGAAGACACTAAAAACATCATTGTAACTGAAGAGTCAACTGTTTTGACTTCTTTTGTGCAGTCTTTAAAATTAGTAACAGAAATTACCATGTATGAATCTGGCTATTCATATGGCATAAAATTCTGTTGTTTGGTATAAGTAGCTTGCAAAAGCAATCAACATGTTTTCCAACCTTACTTGAATTAACCTGTATCATTTGAGGTGTTATCTACTCCGATTTCATTTTAAATGACAATTTCTAGAATGACAGCTTAGTAACATCAGACTTGCTGTAACTTTTACGTTCCTTATTTTTCTATTAGAAGCTTAAGCCAGAAAAATATCCCACTTCTTGGCAGTTGATTAGAACCATTTACTATAATTTCTGATGCTGCAATTATATGGTTCTGTGTCAAGTAATACATTCCAAATTCTTTCCTCATGGAGAGAGCTGTGTGGCTGGCAGTATCTCGATGGACTTGCTTCGATCATACTTGTGATACTGGCAGATACACAGATTTGGTTCTGCGTATGCTTGGCTTGAATAAAGCCTACACAAATGCAACTTTGAAAGAAATGTATTCTTCTATAATAATGTTCTTGTGTGTTACTTGTAATCCAAAGGCAAAGATTTCTTAACCCCCAGATCTAGGGCTGCCTTTGCAAGAGTCTGGAGGAGGTTATACTGGAAGGTCCTGATGCAGGAAAGCATCTGACCAAGTGTGGTAGTTCAGTTGCTTGCAGTTCCTCGTGTTCCATTTAGCACAGGACAATAGAAGAGCAAGTGAGAGGCTGAGCTGTGCTGTAAGTGACTGAATGATGAAGCTGCTGTCTTGGCAGGTGGCAAATGCCGCTGGGGAGGGATGGAGGTGATCTGAGTGCTGTGCCTGGGCACATGCTAGGTGGCCATGGAGAAAGGAGGGAGCACTTTGCCTCCCAGAAAATGTTGAAAATCATGCTCTTTCCTTTCTTTGTTCTCATGTCAAGTGACCTGAAAACAAAGCGTTGAAACCACTTAAAATATCTGTTAAAGGGAACGTTCAATGTTTTCAAAGCCTGCTATTATTTTTGTTCAGGCCAAAACTACTCAGCAAGTTTGTCCTGAACTAGCAAATGGCTTCATCTATCCCCAGATCACATTCTTTGGCAAATAACTGCATTGCCCATAAAAAAATACAGTTTCATCAAACTGTGATGGAAATGAGGCATATGGTAAGAGGTCCTAGCAAAACTGGAGCTGCAGCTTGGCCTTGGAGGGGAACAAGCACTGTACTTGAGTGGTAGGGTCTTTAAACCACCTGGCTCTTTTAAATACCTGTGGCTACTTGGCGAAGTAGGTTGATATGTTCACTAACTCCTTATGAAGTACTGGCACTAACAGTAGTGCCAGGAGCTCAGTGTAGGAAAGTAAGTCCATCTATACATGACTGGTTTTCAAATGTCATTTTTCTATATTCTATTTTCTATATTATCTGTAGTCTTGGTAAGCCCATTATCAATATCATGTCTAAAAAAAAAGTCTGTTGAAGACTATTTTCCACATCAGACCAGAAAGTTCATATTTTCTGAAAATTGCCTGCATTGTTTTCACCTACTGTTTAAGTCTCCTGAAACTCTGAATGCCTGATTACACTGGTAAATCTTGCAATAAACCAACCTGTATTGAACATGCAAAACAGTGGCTTCACATACTGTAGGACAAGTGTTTGTGCCCATGGTATGTGAAGGCTTGAACAGAGGCTTGGTTACAGCTAGAATGAAACTTCTTGGGGAAAAAAAAAAAAAACAACAAAAAAACTCACAAAACCCCCCCAAAAAACAGTCCTAAGCCTGCAAAACCACATCCATAAATTTGTTTCTTACATTTTATGTAGACTTCACTGGAGTCAATGAGAATGTACTGTTCAGTTGAGTAAAGATAAACCCATATATAAGTCTTTGTAGGACTGAAGCTCACATCTGTGGTGTCATTTTCAAAATCAAAATGAGATCATTAAAAAGAAATCCAACAGTTACAGTTACTAAGTAACACCAACACAGGTACCAGTAGTGTCCTATGTTGAACCTTAAAAAGCTCTATAAATCTTGGTTACTATGAAGTCTAAGGACAATTTTCTACTTTTCCTTTCAAATACCCATTCCTTTTTCCTTTTTTTTTTTTTAAATGTCAGATGTTTAAAAAAAATGACACTGATGTGAATAACATTTCTTCTCCTCTCTCCTTGTAACCAATTTGCCATTTCCAAGCCAAACAAAATTTTCACCTTGGTGCTTTTGATTGTTAAAATTGAATTGTGTATGGCATACTGGTTACAACTTTATGGGTGAAAAAAGGGATCACTCCTCCATCAAGGCAGTCTGGGAGAGGATTTCCTCAAGTAGATCCTGTCCAGATTTCATAATGAAATCTTCACCCATTCAGTGGAGGGGTTGAGAGCTCAAAGATAATCAGGTTTCTCTGAGGTTTTGTAGCTCATCAGGGAGGTGAGGGAAAGAAGTTTTGTGCCCACCAAGGGAAAGGCAGGAGAAGCATTTTGTGTGGTACTGAGTTCATTTTGTATTGAACTTGTCTGTCAGCACATGGGCACCTGCATGGACTGAGACTGGCCAACTATAGCACCCTGAGTCCCTGCACAGCATTGCTGGGTGACAGGAGGGAGTGGAGGAGTCCTTGACAGTGGGGAGGAAGAATTAGAAAGTGAAGATGCAAAGAAAACCAAATTGACTTAATGCCACAGCTCCTTTTTGAGAAATTCAGTAGCACTTTAGATGAAGATATTTTAACAAGGAGCTTCTTGTGTGGACTAGTCACGGTATGGTGTGGGAAATACTGGGCTAATTCTGAAGTGAGTAAGATCCATCCTAATAGAAGAAGGAGTAGTTTAAATGTTTATCATTCAGTTGATACAGTCTTTTGTGATGATAGAGATGAAGAAGTAGATACCCCACGGAGATGAGTCCCATGAACTGGAAAACTTTGGTATCTTCTAGGGATGGGCCCAAACCAGAGATGCTTTTAGAATCAGTGTCCCATTCTACAGGACTAATGATGCATACAAAGCTTAATTTCTATTTTACTGGATCCCAGCTAATTGAGAATGGTTGTTGGGAAAGTCACAGGCCACCAAAGTAATTCAACACATATGTTTTAGCAAGTTTTTCACACATGTCTGGCAAGTCTTCCATAGTAGGAAAACGCTTTAGGGATTCTTTCCCAGGCCTTAAATCATGCATTAAATCCTATCAATTATTGTTTCCCTCCTTGTTTCCACCTCTGCTAATTTTTTGCTATTGGACAGTACTTCTTGACATACTTAGAGCTCTTTGAATTTTAGAATTTCCAGTTTGAAGGAAACTGTGATAAAGTGTAATTTTGTGTAATTCTTAGTGGGTTAAAACCTTAGTCCCACTGAAGTGAAAGGATTTTTGCCATCCATGTCAGGGGAAGCAGGACATTGTCTTAATTTTTCTTAAAGCACTGTGTAACCTACGAAGTGATTTAGATATTGGTAAAAAGATTGTGATGATAATGACAAATACAATGTCTGCAAAATCTCAGAGTTAGAATTATCTTGGCAATTAACTATTTTAAATGTTTTTTTCCAAAGTGATAAGCATTTTATGCCCACAATTTTTATCCATTAAAGTAATTCAGAACTCCTTTATTCTCTTTCTTGCCTATGTATTTAGTCCCTAAGAGAAAATATTTTGTTTTGTGGTTGCCGAGTCCTTTGATTTCACTGTAGTACTTTTAAGATAATAATCTAATTTTCTTGTATGTTGTTGGAAATTTCTTTCTCTAAATGTACTGAGCTTTAGAAATGTAATAATACGAAAATCAGATCAGGTAGGACTTCATGAGCATGGCATTTATTGGGTGTTGGAAATACTTGGTATCTGTCATCAAGCTTTACAGACCCAAGGTACATTGTTATTCTTCAGAAGAGTTCACAGGCATGTTTCATTCTGGTGGTAAGTTTATTTTATAAACTGCTTGAATAATGCCAAAGGTAGAGTTACCAACAGGCAGTTCCTGGGATCACCCACTTCCCAAACAAAAGTCCTTTCTCCTACCCAGACAGTCCTGTGAGACCACCAGTGCAGATATGAGGTAAAGGTCCTAGACATGGGATCTAGCAGAGAGAGGAATGAGGCATTTCATTGCTAGAGAAATGAGTGGGCAATTTGTAGCACATCATCAGACCTATCCTCCTTGCTCTTCAGAAAGCCACAAGAAAACTGCAGTCTCTATCTACAGGCATTTTTGTTATTACTTCCTCTTACATATTTTCTCTGCTCTTCATAAAGATGATAAAAATTTTTAGTTTAATTGTATAGCTGAGTTTCAAGACAAACTGGTGTTTATTAAACTGAGATTCAATTTAGACTAGTGTTAGTTAACTGTGATTTTTTTAATTATGTGTTTTTCTTACAAGGTATCACTGGGTCTTAAAGAGAGATAGAAATATCAGAGAGTTACAGAAATGTGTGACTCTTCTCTTGTTCAGACCTAGCCTTGCTAGTATTCCTAGAAGATGTACTATCACATTTTCCAAGTGCTTAATTTATATTTATTTTTGAATGTTAATGAATTATTTTTTCATGTATTATTTTTTTTCATGTTTTCAGTATTTAAAACAGCCATCTAAATATAGTCCTCTAAATATATTCCTCTGTCCTACACAGGGAAAAAAAAAAAAAAAAAAAGCAAGTTGGTGGTGCATTAGAATCAGTTTGTTTTTACTGTATATGTATGCAGAATGCAATTAGTGTTAGGGATGTGAATGGCATCTCCTGCAACCTCAATTTTTCCTTCATTATTTTGACCAATAAAAGAGTGTTAATGGAAGAGTCTAATTACTGCATTACTCCATCAACCTCCACCCTATTGCTCTTCTAGCTGTGCCCTGTCACCCACAGTGGAGGGCGGTACCAGGCAAGGAGTCCTCACAGCAGACAGGGCAGTTATTTCAGTTCTAATGTAAGATTCTGTGAGAAAACCATCACAGATTGAGACAAACTAGGTAGATCAAAATTTTGTTTGTATGTCTGTTGTTTCTTTTACACTTCCTCTCTTCCCCACTGATTAAGAATCCACCTCTGGTGGAAGACAGCTGTCTAAATGGAAGGAGGCTGATTGATACTGGGTAAAAAGATCAATGGGGAATACATTTTTCTGCTGCTGTTCAAATCTCAAACTACATCTCAGTTCCTGATTAGCATAAAGATGTATAAAAGCCCTGAGGGTTTCTCTTTGTGTCAGTCTGTCCATCTGCTGGGGTGGGAGTGGGGATATTCCTGAGTGTGCGCATGTATGTCAATGTGGTCAAAGGGTGGCAGATTTCAGTTATTAAGAATGATCTGGATTAGCCCTGGTCTTTCTGGGTCACTAAGTTTCAGACAAAGATATTTCACATCTGTTTCTTGTTCACAGCCACTAACAAAGAAGTACAATACCTAAAGAGTCACAATTTTAGATGTGTGTCTGGTCCTTTAAGGAATTCAGCTAGTTACTTAGAGAAAAAAATAGTGCAACTATACCTCCTATTCAAATTTGCAGATTAGGTAAAAGCTCAGAGGTGAAAGGTCAAATAAAACAGTTGAAAGCGTTTTCTATAGACTTGCTGGTTGTGGAAGAAAAAAAAGAGCACACAGTCCTCCAAAGCATGCTATAAAAGCCCGAAGAGTGTGAGAGAACCTTTAATAGGTTCCATTCTTGACGAAAATCTTGAAACAGCCTCCCTCATGTAGAAATCCAATATGCCAGACATATTTACTGTGCACAATGCCCATCAGTCTAGGGATGGTAGGACCTTGAAGGACAGTGTTCTGTAATAACTGGTTTGAACTATTGTGTAATTCAGTTAAAATTATCTAAAATGTTTGGAAGAAAGTGATGAAAAATGCTGGTATTTTTCCTCACAGTTACTTCCTTTTTCCCTGCAGAGAAGTTTCTTTTTTTAAGTGTTTTTGTTTGATTTTACTTTGGTGGGGTTTTTTGGTTGTTT